>CAUYQG010005838.1:0-45114 GCA_963574415.1 Tarsius wallacei
TTTTTGATTTATTGTAGAGATGAGGTCTTGCCAAGTTGCCCAGGCGGGTCTCGAACCCGCGGGCTCAGGCAATCCACTCACCTCAGCCTCCCAAAGCTCGGGATTACAGGCTGAGCCACTGAGCCCGGCAAGAAGCTTTTCATTAAGAAACAAAAAAGGTTAGATCCTATCGGCAGGGGTATTCACAAAGTGTGAATATAAGGATATGTATGGAAGACTATAAGATCCTAAATGTATCTAACTAAACTCATTCTCAGGTGAGAAAGATGAATCAGAGAATGTTACCAGAGGAAAGTAATTACTGAGATTTAAAGGACGAAGTTAAATTTTTGGACTTCAAACTGAACACAACAAGAATCCATTGAGTGAATTGGATAAAGTTATTGTTTTTAAAATAACATTCTGTTGGTGAAAATACAGATATAGATTAAAGTGGAAATACGACATTTAAAAATCGTTTGTATATGTCAATGTGTATTTAGATATATGAATCAATACCTATTTGCTCTATTTTCAAGATTTTAGCTTATTAATATAAAAATCAAATCATATTTTAATATAAATTTCATGGGAATTATAAGGGATCTAAGATTGATATTTTCAGCTTATTCTTAGCAGAGTCATATGTATAAATCTACTCATTAAAACAAAAACAAACTGATTCAAGATATTTATTATTTTTCATAATAACCATTGATCTGGAATAGTTTATTTCTTTCAGTATTTTATGAGATTATTACCTTGTTTGGAATTATTTTAATTCTAAAGTTCACGCTTATTATCGGTTACTTGAAAACCATAAGAAAAGACCATTCATGAAAGCATCAGTACTAAGTTTCATCTGATAACAGATGGACATGGGAAAAATTCATCAACAAAACATCACTGGACCAAAAACATGTTCATGCAACCACATCACTAGAGCTATTACTGAAACCCACATAGGAATTATCCACATTCTATTCTTGTCAAATGCTCCTTAGACGCAATTTATTATATTTAATTGCATTTACTCATAAAATTCTAAGAAAGATTAAAGTTACAAGTCTTTAGATATAAATTTATTATTTTAACTCTAATATATATTAAGGCAATGTTAGTTGGATGAGAAGAGGTTTATACCAAGAACATCTTTTTTTTTCCCACTAGCAAGATGCCTAAAACTTAACCATAATAATATTTTTAAAAATCAAAAGCTCTTAGGTTCAACAAGAATTATGATTCATCTATCTAATTGATTTTCACAGTTGTCTTCAACTTTCAAATTTTATTAAGGCGGAAGTCAAATTATAACCATCATATCCCCAGTACTTAGCAAAATGCTTGGCAAAAGTCACAAACTCCATAATAATTATTTCAAATGTAGTTGAATGTAATGGTTTCCATGTGCATTTGGCATTTATGATTTAAGTAGACCATAGTCACCTATTTATTTTCTATATGGTACCCACTGGCTGCTCAATACATAAGATTGAATAGTAATATATAAAAACCATAAAGTATAAACCTAGACAAATATGTGCTTGCCATATATCAACCAGTTTTATTGGATAAATATTGGGCAGTTCTTCACCAAGATCTTCCTCTGTTTTCCTATAACTTAAACCACTAGAGCCTCTTAAATCTTTTACACTTACTAGAAGGGGGCCAAGAGTAGTTCTATTCGTCAGATTTCCAAGCTAGAAACAAAAGCCACCTTAAATTAGTTTAAACAAGGAGAATTTTTGTTCAATGATTTAAGTGTTTCCAAAAGCTTTGAAAGGACTGATGGAACAGATTTTAGGCTGTTCTCCTGCGGGGACTCTCAGAGCCATATAGATCTGGATGGAGCTCCCTAGAGGAGCTGCCGTTTCTGAGGCTGCCCATTGGAGCTCTGACAGAAACAATATGTTTCTGCTGCTGCCCTGCAGATGGGTATCAAATACTGCTGCAGAAAATCTCTTGTTTTCAAGATCTTACATACCAACAACCAAGGCAGGAGCTGCCAGAATTTAAACTCTGTCTCTGAAATTTGTCTTGAATACTTCTCATTGGCTGAACCCCATTTTCATTAAAAATGAAAGCTTCAGAGGACTTTAAGAAATGTAGATTTTGGCTTATAACCATTCCAAGAAAGGGGAAAAAAATAATGGAAAGGAGTTTGGGTTCAGAAATGTGTATCAGTTAAAATCAATTCCCTTTTTTTAAGTAAAGTACTTTCAGTCATATACTGTGGAGAGGTGAAGGGTTAGGGTAGAAACAACTGAGTGGAAAAGCAAAAGCAAAGACTATGAATTTAGAGGACTTGGGCGTATAATTCTAGCTTTGACATTTGTAAACCGAGCAAGTCATGTGCCTTCTCTGAGCCTCCATTTCTACATTTTATAATAACATCCAGTCCTCTCACAGGATTATTATAAGGATCACATTAAACATGAATGTAAAAACTTTTCATAAATATCAGGTATTAAACAATTGCCAGGAAATTTGATCCATAGGACTAGTCAGAGAAAAATGAAATGACATCATTTCAGTTGCTGTTAGAGTTTTAGTGCCTAAAATATTTTATTCTAAGTTTTGAAAAAAGTTGATTTTTTAAAATATAGCCTGTACATTACCATAATATCTCATTCTTCAGTCAACTGGGGTTTAATGTAAATGGAAAAATTAACTTAAGTCAAACTCCCCTGTGAATATTTTGGTGGCATGTCATATTATCATATAGGATTCCTAGAGCCTATAAAAGATGTCTTTCTGATAAATGAGAAGATGTATAAACCTCTTCTCATCCAACTAACATTGCCTTAATATATATTAGAGTTAAAATAATAAATTTATATCTAAAGACTTGTAATTTTAATCTGTCTTAGAATTTTATGAGTGAATGCAATTAAATATAATAAATTGCGTCTAAGGAGAATTTGACAAGAATAGAATGTGGATAATTCCTATGTGGGTTTCAGTAATAGCTCTAGTGATATGGTTGCATGAACATGTTTTTGGTCCAGTGATAAATATAGCAGCTATATTTGAATTTGTTTTCTACTTTTTATAAGTCTATTTTTACATAGTTTCAAATGCGTCCTACATTTACATTGGTAAGTTTTTCAAATTTTGCAATTATTGTGATCCTGTATAAATGTGATGCTTAGTTCATTTATTTAGTTGACCAAGTCTTTGTGAAGTGGATTTTAAGTACTGAATAGTAAAGAATGAAGGCTTCTAGTTCAGTAAGCCCCTTGGTAACAGAAAAAGAGTTACTAGGGAATTACTTTTCACTTTGTGTTATCATTTAGAGTGAAAAAGCATAAACTCATAATTATCTAGTGTGATTTACTATTTTGATTGAGCTCCAGTTGCCAGTGTGATAAGATGACCTTATGAACAGTATAACATTGAACCCCCAGAAATCAATAAATATAATAAAATCTTTTTACTGCCCCTTCCTTTCTACTCAACAAATCAATTGCTGTTTTTTTTTTTCATGAAAGATCTACAATTCATTTTACTACCTGTCAAAAGTGAAATGTCTTTTTTTTTTCCTGAGAATATCCAGTTTGATATTTCAATTCCTTTTGCTGATTTTATTTTTCATCTCTTTGTTTTCAGGATGCTCACATACTTATCTAGCACTCTAGTCCCCAGATTTAGAACAAAATATTAGACATTGATACAAAATAAGAACTTACAAAGCTATTAGAAAAGACTATTAGGATTTTCACACTGTTGATTTTGTCTTCTTCAGATTATGTGACAAGACATAAAACCTCAGTATGAATCACTTGAGAGAGTAATAAGAGGATAATGTATTTTTTATTATTTTTCTATGAACCAGGAGTACTTTTGTAGGCAATAGTCATATAAATACTATTTACCAAACAAAGGGGGTTGAACACGCTTGACTCTAGATTTCTTTCATGAGGAAATCCATCTCTATCTCATACCCAATACATTCAAATGTTTGCAACATCTTAGCTCCTGGATGATAGCTCATCCTCAAAACACTTTGCAGCCATTCCCTGGGCAGCATGAGACAAACCAGAGAGAACTAAGGCTTTTTGCAGCACAAGTCTCCTAGTGATGTGTTAGAGTAACAATTTTTGTCTGCATCCTCTGGTAGTTCTCAAGTATTTTTATTACCAGACTTTTCCAACCTTGCCTTGTATTGAAAATGCAAGCTCCTGGAAGAAGTATTTTTCTTTTGCACGCACTAAGAAATGAATTTTCCCTAGTGCCTAGCAAAAGACTCCAGCTCATTTTACAGCATTGATTTCATAATTCAGTCTTTCTACAGAGTCATTTACTGTAATAAATGTTAGAAAACACACATAGTCTTGGAAAAAGAGAGGTGAATTTGGCTATACAATGAGGGTCATTACATGAAAGGAAGAATGATGAAGATGTGAAATATTTAGCATCTATCTTCAGAGCTGAGTGTGGCATATGACTTAGGCATTGTAGATATGTGATCCATTCACTGCTTGCTTATTATAACGGACTGAATTCTTTTCCTATGCTGTGTACCCTGTAATAGAAAATATAAATGGCAATTGTCAAGACAACACTTTTGTGTTCTGTTTATTGATTCAATCAGCTTTCATATATGACTGTACATTGTCATTTATAACCCTAATAGATGAGATTCAATCCTACAAGGGGTCTTTATAAAGCAGATAAGCATTTAAAGGGAGACATATAAAGAAGCAGAAATTAGAAAACTACAGATCTATTTTATGTGCCTAGCAATATAATACCATTCTTTGACTTTTTTTTATATTCTTGTTTGAAATTTATACTTGTTTTTTCTTTAGAGTTGACAGTTCACCCATAGAAAGCATCTCATAGTAAAGAGTATGCTTTATAAAAATAAATTGAGTTGCCAAGGTTCAAAACCAAGAGGAGATTCTTAACCTCTACCTTTCTTTTACCCTCCGTACCTAAAACATCATGGGATCTTGCATGGTGTTAATTCCCTATCTTTTAATATGGTCACCAATAATTTAATTTAGGCACCATCTAAACCTAATCTGTACCATACAAATAGTTTCCTAATGCCTGGCCTTGAGCCATTCCCTCCCTTTTCACAGTTCATTTTAACATATTATCACCAGATTCTTCTATTTAAAAATCAGAGCAGATCTAGACTCTCCATAATCAGGGAGCTTTTGGATCTACACTACTTAAAGAGAATTCATTCCAAATCCCTCAGTTTAACTGTAAATGTTCATCACTTTATAATTTACCTTTCCGGTTTTCTTCAACACCACAGATACACATAGACAGACACACACAAATGCACATACACACTGTGCTCTTCTATTCTCCATTTTTGGGCCTTTGTTCAAAAGACACCTTCCCCCAATCCTCTGTATCTATCTAAGAAGGGCTAAGTTCACTCCCGATCTTCTCCCCAAAATTTTTGTATTCAAAATTTTGAATTAATCTCACCCACACACCACATATCCCAAATAATTACTATGTCTACTGTACCATCAGTGCTCTATGAGATTATGAGCTACTGAAAGATAAAATCTCTACCCTGCTAGTTTTTTTCCTCATACTTTTCACAGAATTCAGTATATTTTAGTAGATATTTGTAGAAACAATGTTAATTGAATTAATTGACCACACTCTATTAGGATGTTCTGGCTTTCTTTTAGGAACATGGAATACCAATCAACATGGGCTATGCTGTGGCCCCACATCACTCGGGAGTCTATCCAGTTCATATTCAGCTGTACACAGCTTGGAAGAAGGTCTGGGGTATTCAGGTCACCAGCACTGAAGAGTATCCACATCTGAAGCCAGCACGGTACAGAAGGGGCTTCATTCACAATAACATCATGGTGAGCACATATGGCTGTGTTATTGTAGAATCTTAATATCACCGTGTGGAATGAAGACAGAGGGTCATTACCTCTAAGGATATGACTTCAAATCTCTTTTCTATGAGTATTAGAAATTCCCAACACACCATGGTAGTAACTGGCCACACATTAACACATTGGCTATAAGCTTGCTCCTAAACTGTAGAGTGGCTTTGGTGAGTCAAAGACAAGCTGGAACTAATGGAAATGAGTTTCATATAGATTATACACAGCAGCTTCATCACTGAAATTTTCCTTGTAGGTTCTGTAATTTCTGCTGGGGAATTTCTCAGTGTCTATTTGGTTGGGTGGTTTTACTGAGAGTTTTACAGGCAGAGTAAACATCTCTGGATCAGGAAAACTCTCTCAAACTGCTACACTATCAGCAGACAGAATGGAACAAATAGCATCTGAAAGTTAAGTTTACCCACTTAGTTTATTTTGGTTTTCAGACATTCAAAAGTATCTAAGGATAATACTCTTTTTAAAAATATTTTTCTTACATACTCTAGAAAGAGAGATATATGTTATCCTTTTAGAGACATTAATTGAAAAAATGATAATCTGATATAATATTGACACATCAGTTTCTATAAATAAGAATAAAACCAAGTGGATTTTTCTAGAAATTTACAATATTCATCGGAATAAAAATTTTATCATTCACTTTGAAATAGCTTAATTTAAAACATCCATCCTCACCTCCAGTGAGTTAGACCATGTTTTCATAATTAGTTGCCAAAATTAGAACAATGGTTTACAAACTTTTCTCACTCATTTGAATATTTGCACCTTCCTAACTCATTATTATAATATAATAATGAGTCTATTTAGCTAATCACTATTTACAAGTGCAAAAAATGCACAAACAACTATTCAAAACCAGTACTCAGTATTCAATAATAATGAAACTTCATCTTATGGTAAATTGGATCTAAAAATTTTTTTAAAAATTGAAAATGCAAATAATGGCATTGATGTCCATAGAAATCCAGGAGGCATAAACAGAATTACTCATATAATTTCAAATCAAAGTGAAAGCACCCAGTTTCCTTTATTACGGTGCATGACCATGTAACATACTATGAAATTAAAACATTCTTTTCAACCACTATTACATGCATTCACTTACCTTGAGTTTAGTATAAACTAGTAAAATAACTAAGCAACAGATTTTAAAAAACATAACTACTTTGTGCAATTAAATGTGTTTTTCCATTAGATTATAAGTAGTTTTCATTTAACTACTTATTTATTTAAATAGATATTCGAGTAAAATTTCATATTTGCTTTATTTGTTAAACTTTCATATTTACCAAAGAAATAACCATAAAATATACCAGAAGCAACTATTTGCCTACTACTGTGAGAAAATTTAAATTCATTTAAATTCAGTATAGCAAAAACAAAACTAATGTGGAGGAGGTGATGAAAACTGATTGTTCTGAATCCCAGAACCTGAGTACCTGTACAATGCAGGACTAGTTTTCAGAAACCAGGGAAGGAATAGCCTAATAGGTTGAAAAAATGCAACCTTGAAAACTGTCCATCTTGGAATTCAATTAACCATAAGGAGACTTTTTTTTCCTCGCTAATTATTTAACATGACACAGGTGGTAGGTTAGATTTACAGAGCTCAGTAAAAATTCTTTAACCTATTTCTTACAGCTTTCATTTGGCAACTCTCTCGATATTTACATAATTACACCAACATCAGCTTCTGACTACATTGGGATTTTGACCCCAGCAAACAAGAAACTTAAATAGGAAATGATAATTTCCAGACACTGAATTCATAAGATAGTAAAGTTCATAATTAAATCTTGTTAATGTGGTGTTTACCCCCTCTTTTCCTCAGGTCCTCCCTCGACAGACCTGTGGGTTGTTCACTCACACTATTTTCTACAAAGAGTATCCAGGAGGACCACAAGAACTGGATAAAAGTATCAGAGGAGGTGAACTTTTTCTCACAATCCTTCTAAACCCAGTATGTATTGTATTTATGCATCTTTCAAAAACATTAGTGCTTTCAAATGTGTTATTTTCCTGCTTGATAAACTAAATAATCTTATTTTCTTTATTAACAGCACATAGTTAATGATAGTGCATTTAAATCTACATTTCAAATATTTTTCTTGATATAATTTGAATTGGGGGAGGCTGATATTTTCATATATTGGATTAGAATCTCTTGGTTTTTACTTTGCAATGTGGCTGATGAAAGATTCATTTTTAGCAGGAAAAACGGTATATGTCTCCCACTGCTATTTTTTCAAGATAGTTCTTTTTACTAAGGCATAATTGATGAATAAAATTATATATATTTGTAATACAATGTAAAGTTTTAATGTATGTATACATTGTGAAACAATTAACTCAAGTTAATCAACATACCATCACCTCACATTTTTATTAGTTTTTTGTGATGAGACAATGTAACATCTATTCTCTTAGCAATTTTAAAGTACATAATTAGTTACTATTAACTACACTTACCATGCTGTATAATAGACCTCCAGAATTTAGTCATCCCATAAAATTAAACCTTTGTACCTTTTGACCAACTTTCCCTCCAGCCTCTGATAACAATTCTACTCTGTGTCCAAGAGTTCAGTTTTTTTTAGATTCCACACGTAAGTGGGAAATCATAAGAGGTTTGTCTTTCTGGGCCTGACTTATTTCACTTAGTGTAATGTCCCCCAGGTTCATCTATGTTGTTACAAATGAGATAATTTCCCTCTTTTTTAAAGACTGAATAATATTTTAACACACACATCATATTTTCTTTATTCTTTAATCTGTCAATAGGCACTTAAATTGATTACATGTCTTATTATTGTGAATAATGCTTCAGTGAACATGGGAGTGCAAATATATTTGCAACATACTAATTTTATTTATTTATTTATTTATTTATTATTTATTTTTATTTATTTATTATTTTTTTTTTTTAGTTGGAGTCTCACTCTGTCACCCAGACTGGAGTGCAGTGACCGCTCCCAGCCACCGCAGCCTCGACCTGCTGGGCTGGGACGATCCTTCTGCCTCAGCCTTCCAAGTAGCTGGGACTACAGGTGCGCACTACGACGCCCGGCTAATTTTTTGATTTATTGTAGAGATGAGGTCTTGCCAAGTTCCCCGGGCGGGTCTCGAACCCGCGGGCTCAGGCAATCCACTCACCTCGGCCTCCCAAAGTGCAGGATTACAGGCTGAGCCACCGAACCCGGCCACATACTAATTTTATGTCCTTTGGATATATACTCAGTAGTAGGATTGTTGGATTATATGATCGTTTCATTTATTTATTTTTTGAGGAACCTACATAGTGTTTTCCATAATGAGTGTAGTAATTTGTATTCCTACCAACAATTCCCTTTTTTATACATCCTTACCAGCTCTTATCTTTTGTCTTTTTGATAATAGCCATTTTTAACAGGTGCAGTCTTAATTTACACTTTCTTGATGATGAGTGATGTTAGCATTTTTTATATACCAGTTCGTCATTTGCATGTGTTTCTTTGAGAAATGCCTTTTTAAATATTCTTCCCATTTTTTACATAGGTTGTTTATTTTTATATTATTGACTTGTTTCAATTCCTTATATATCTTAAATATTAAGCCCTTTGCAAATGTATGGTTTGCAGATATTTTCTCCCATTCCATAGGTTGTCTTTTTACTCTGTTGATTATTTCCTTTGCTGTACAGAAACTTTTTAGTTTGATGCAGTTCCAATAAACTATTTTTTGCTTTTGTTGTTGGTGCTTTGGGATTTATATACCCAAAAAAGCCAGACAATGTCAAGAAGCCTTTTCCCTATGCTTCCTTTCAGTAATTTTAGAGATTCAGGTCTTTAAGTCTTTAATTCATTTTGAGTTGATTTTCTTAATATGGTATGAGGTCATTATCTAATTTTGTTTTTCTTGATGTGGTTATACAGTTTTACCAATATTTGTATATTAAAGAGACTGTCTTTTCCCCATTCTGTGTTTTTGCAATCTTTGTCAAAGATCAACTGGCTGTAAGTGCATCAATTTATTTCTGGGCTACCTGTTCCATTTTGTTGGTCTGTATGTCACTTTTAATCATGTATCATGATGTGTTGATTTCTTACATATTGTAGTATAGTTTGATGTCAGGCGGTATGATGTTGCTCAAGATTTATTTGGTTATCCTGGGTCTTGGTGAGTCCATACAAATTTTAGGATTTTAAAAATATGTTTCTGTGAAAAACGTCACTGATATTTTGATAGAAATTACATTGAATTTGTAAGTCATGTTGAGAAGTACAGGTATTTTCACAATATTAATTCTTCCAGTCTATAAACAGAGGTTATATTAGTATTTATTTGTTTCTTCTTCAAATTCTTACATCAATGTTTTTTAGTTTTCAGCGTATAGGTCTTTCACCTCCTTGGTTCAATTTATTCCAGGTATTTTAATATGCTAATTGTAAGAGGTACTGTTTACTTAGTTTATTTTTCAGCTAGTTTATTGTTATTGCATAGAAAAGCTATGATTTTTAAATGTTGGTTTTTGTATACTGCCTCCTTACTGAATGCATCAGTTCTAGCAGTTTTTTCATGGAATCTTTAGTTTCCTATATAAAAGATCATATCATAGGCAAATAGATAAACAATGAACTTCTTTCATTCCAGTTTGGATGTCTTTTACATCATTCTCTTGCCTAATTCCTCTAACTAAAACTTGTAGCGCTATATTGAATAAAAGTGGTGAGGGTGGGCATTATTACCTTGCTCCTGATGTTAGAAGAAAAGCTTTTGGCATTACACAACTGAGTATGATGCTAGCTGAGAGTTTGTCACTTTTGGTCTTTATTGTGTTGAGGTACATTTACTTTATACCTAATTTGCTGAGAGATTAATCATGAAAGAATGTTGAATTTTGTTAAAAAATTTTTTTGGCACCTATTGAGATGATCACATGATTTTTTTATTATGTTAATGTAGTTTATCACAATTATTGATTTGCTTATGTTGAATCCTTCTTGCATCCGAAGAATAATTCCCACTTGATCATGATGTATGATCTTTTTTGTATGTTTTAAAATTTGGGTGGTTAGCATTTTGTTATGGGTTTTTACATGTGTTTACCATGTGTATGTATGTGTGTGTGTGTGTGTGTGTGTATTTTTTAATGTAGTGCCCTTATGTAACTTTGGTATCATGATAATGCTAACCTCATCAAATGAGTTTGGAAGTGTTCCCTCTTTAAGTTTTCTAAAGAGTTTGAAAAATTGGGTTAATTCTTCTTTAAATGTGTGGCAGAATTCACCAACAAAACTATCCAGTCCTGGGCTTTTCTTTCTAGGGGGGATTTTTATAACTGTTTCAATCTTCTTACTCATTTTGAATCTGTTCAGATTTTCTGTTCCTTCATGATTCAGTCTTGGTAGGTTTGTATGTTTCCAGGATTTTATCTATTTCTCCCACATTATCCAATTTGTTGGCATATAATTGTTCATAGTAGTCTTATAATTGTTTGCATTTCTGTTGTATCAGTTCTCATGTCTGCTCTCTCATTCCTGTTTTTTTAAAATCTTTTTTAGTCTTTTTTTTCTGAGTCTAGCTAAAGATTTGCTAATTCTGTGTATCTTTTCAAAAAGTCAACTCTTGTATTTATTGATCTTTTCTAATGTTTTTCCAGGCTCTATTTTATTTCTGCTGCAATCTTTATTTTTCTCTTCCTTCTGCTAACATTAGGCCTAAGTTGCTTTTGCTAGAAAAAAAGCAACTTTGTTCCTTGAGGTATAAAGTTAGGTTGTTTACTTAAGATCTTTATTTTCTCTTAACGTAGTTATTTAGTGTTATAAACTTCCCTCTTAGAATTACTTCACAACTCCTTCACAAGACCAGTAGGTAAGTTCTAGTGCTACTAGAGAAGAATTAGATTGTATCTCCAAATTATTCGACTGTCTTATTATGATCAGACTGAAAAAAACACAGGTTTGTTAAGAAGCAAGTGTTGAATATAACAATTAAATTCAATAAAATATCTCATTGTTGGTTTCCATTCTTGAATTGTAGTAAAGACATATTAAAATGTGATTATCTAACCAAAAATTTAAATTCATAATTTCATCTGCATTACATATTTTATTCATGAGTTAACTTTGCTTCTGTCTCAGTATATAAGTAGGTACACTATATTCAGTCTCTACAAATGATCCCAGTATAAAGCTACACTGAAAAATATGTAGATTTGTATTATCTTTGTACACCTAGGTGATCTGGGGCTCATATTTTAAGTCTCCACTAATTTTATTTGGAATAAAAAATAAAGGATTTGGTCCCTTTTCCTTAATTGTGCCTTTTTATGTTTCAAAGTTTTAATTTTATATCCTATTATAAATATATGCATAAAGGTATAGCGGTGTGGAAATATATTGTCATTAGATAATGCTGGATTATTTTAGCTTTCTGATTACTTCTCCCATAATTATTTCATTTCTGAGATCTTAGAAAGCATGTCCTCATTTATATCCCAGTGCACACAGAAAATATGAAACAGTGGGTCTTATGCTATGCCCATCTTGTATAGTGTACAAAGTTCTTGTACTCAGAGAAAAAGAGATTTTCTTTAAATAAAAATTACCGCTAAATTATTTGTGTCAAAACTCAAGGTATGTTTAGAATAAATTATGTTACATAATTTATATGTACTATTTTTAATTCCTAAAGGAATTTAGGAAACATCTTTCATTGTATGAAAATGAAACTTGTAAATTGGATTAGAAGACAGAAATGAGGCCAAAAGTGCTTTATCAGCATATCAGTCATTAAAAAGTTGCCAAATTCATGGTTATTAAAAACAAATCAGAAAGGTCTAATGGGTTGGACTGGCCCTGAACTTAGAACAGGAGTTTGGATCCTATATGGACTTTAGGAAGACACTTTCTCAGAACTTGCTTGTACTCCTAAAAAACTAAACATTCTTCAAATTTCCTAAAGGTATTTCTACTGGACTTAAATGTGAGATATTTTCATTTTTTTGTATACGTTTTTAAGTTTTACAAGTTTTGTATATATAGTAAGTCCCCTACATACAAGTGAGTTCAATTCTGAGAGCACATTCATAAGTCCAATTTGTTCTTAAGTCCTACAAAGTTAGCCTAGGTACCCAACTAGCACAATCAGTTATGTAATATTCTATTGTAATAGCTTTATAATACTTTTCACACAAATAATGCATTAAAAACAAACACAAAAAATTACAAAAAAAAACCATTTTTAGTCTTACAATACTCTACCAGTTATGTCACTGCTGACTTTTGCACTTGCTTCTGGACACCCTGACTTGAAATAAAGATAATGTACTATGATACTCTATACAGTACATATTTTAAAAGGTGTCTAGACATTCTAAACATAATCTGAAAATTGAGGTGTGTATGTGCATGTTAATGAAAGCAAATGTGGAAACCTGTCTCTTGATTCTTTCCCTCACTGAGAACTTTATCTCAGAGAGGCGAGTGTCACCTCATCATACCCCTTGCATTCTACAACTACTTTCCTGACCGTGAATCTGCTTTAGTCATCTCCTAAGGGCAAGTCGGTAGTCAGAATACTCACTATTGACTTCCCTAAGCCTCTTGCCCCAGGTTTGATTGCTGCTAGTTTTTACCACAATAATGTTTGTCTGATCCATTAAGGACATGGATTTATACCTCTATTTTTAAGTGTGTTGAGCCCAGTATCCCTCATACAGCATCGTTCAGAGACTTAACTTGGTTTTTTAAGTAAGACAAAAGACTGTCTTTGCATATTACCATGTTCATAACTTGTGAACTTGCCAGACTACACTAAGTACCACAACACTAACTTAAAAACCTTAACGTAACCACACAGATTTATTTTAATTTTAGGCAGAACAGAGCAGTGAAAGAGGGACGTTTCAGGAGGCTTCTTGTATCTTGTCACAAACTGCACTTGCTTTGCCATTGTGACATATGGTGAACTCAAAGTAGGACACATGGGTAAAGGATAGAGAGCAGAAGAGACACAGCAGAGAAAGCAATGCTGAAGATGGTCAACAGTGTGGATAAAATAGCACATCCTAATATGGCAATATGAAGTTTGGATCAGGCAAACAGTGGTCCACAAAGATGGGTTTAAGGAGCTCAAAACATGGGCAGTGCACATCCATAAGAAATCTAGGTTACTCAGCTACAGGCCACATCTGGCAGAGCTCAAATCACATGGAGCTTGGCTCTGTAACTGCTTAGGCAGAAGTTACCAGATTTTTTAGACAAAATTCTCCACAGAAACAGTACCAATAGGATGCATAATGTGTGTGTGTGTGGAGAGAGAGAGAGAGAGAGAGAGAGAGAGAGAGAAGGACAGAGACAGAGACATAAGGAGAGAGAGAGAGAGACAAAGAAAGAGGGACTGCACAGACCTGAATCATGCAATTATGGAGACTGATATGTACCAAGATTCAAAATGTATTCAAGAAGCTATATACCCAGGGGAGCTAATGGTGTGGTTCCAGTCTGTGTCCAAGTCCTGAAGATCAGGGGAACTATGATGTAGTTTCAATCCAAAGACCGGTAACTTCAAGATCCAAGAAGGGCCAAGATTTCAGTTAAGGACTGAAGGCAGGAGGAAAATACGTGTCTCGGCTTGAAGTTAGTCAGGAAGAAGCAAAGTCTCTCTTACTTAGCCTTTTTGTTTTATTCAGGTCTTCAACAGATTGGTTGAGTCCCACCCACATTACAGAGGGCAATCTACTTTATTCAGTGCAAGGGTTGTGCACTAGACTGATTAAAATGTTATTCTTATCCAAAAACACCCTCACAGACACATCAGAATAATGTTTGACCAAATATATTATAAACTTCCTTTTTTAGGAACCAGCTCAGTTAAATACAAATATTCCTTATAGTCAGGATATTAATTCATATCAATAATTTATAACATCACATCCATGAACTATAGCTCTTCTCTCAGTATATTTTGGTGATAAAGAATTAAGAGACAATTGAAGGAAAAAATGATACCAAATGCCTGAGCTTCCCATGGCCCAGTCAGGTTAATGCATAAGATTGTCATCATACCAGATGAGAAACTTCACATCGGAAAAAAACTGGAGGCGAGTCAAGTAAAATGAGTAACACAGAAAGAAGGAGGAAGTGGTAAATGAAAAAAAAAAATGAAAAAAACTAAAGTTGGGATTTTTTTGTATTAGCGTCTTCTTATGTATAGAGAATCACCATAGATGATGGGCTATAATCAATACTCACCTCACTAACATTGAGAAAAAAATGTATTGAAGCCGCTTGATTAATTACTATTTCAAATTTATTGGTTCCAACAAGTCTGGCAATAAGCAGCCTGCAGAAATGGCAGAAAGAGAAAAATAAGCCTGACATCCAGCCTTCTCTGTTTCATTATTTTCTTTCAATCGTCACTTAATTATTTGTTAGACTGAAGAGAAGTCTATGAATACATTATTTAGGTATCAGTCACAGTCCCCTGGGGAAATATGCTTTTAGTGAAAAACATTCAACAGACATGAAATCATCTAGAGAGATACCATTTCCTCTATCTACTGTTCCAGCTGATGCTGAATGTGAAAAAGTGATGTTTGTGAGAACTTATAAGTAAGACAGGTGATCGATAGTGTTAGCGTAAATTCTAAATCATAAAGGCCAATCTCACCTAGTTTCTTTTTCATTAATCATCTATACTTTCATATTATAGAAATGCTATGGACATTGTATATTCCAACACCTCTCTTGGATAGTAATTTTCACTGTGTATTGGAAAATGATTGCTAAATTTCTGTCCTACATATTAAATTTTTAGTGTGTTGATCAATGGATGAATAAAGACATGGCAGCATGTCACAAAGCTGACAGGGAAAGTAAATACAACAGATGATTATATTAATATCCACTTTTCTAGGCATATTAGAATAATAAACTAAATCTAGCAAAGTACAATTTAACAGAGAATAATAGAAAATCCTGAAGTCATTTTCAAAGAGAATAATAGTATAGCCACAGTGTTATATAAGGATAAATATTTTATAAGGATAAAAAAAAAATCTCCCAGAAAATTGTATGAGCTATATTATGATATATTAAGTGCCTTGTCATTGAAACTGTCCAAACAGAATTTTTGTAGGAATGTGAAATCGATTACTGAACTTCTAATATCTCATCTGATGGTAAGAATCTGTGATTTCTGTTCTTATGCAATTAAGTATTGGGTCCATCTCTCTCATTGTAAAACATTAAAAAAACAGAGCAAGTTTAAATATTACAAACCAGCATTATAAATTCGGATCTACTCTATAAGGTCAGAACAAGGGAGAAAAGACAATTTGCCATCAATATACTTAAGAATAGAAGGGAGAGATATAATGGGACAATATCTCTTGGTAGATACATTGAGGGAAGTAGAGGAGAAAAATAGAACCCTCTCACCACCGGCACATTGAAATATTATTTCCAAATTTAGCAGAACCATTCTGAATTTTGATTGGTAGTTTCTGAGTTCATTTGTATGTAAGCATCCTATGAGGTTAATCAAATCTGGGAAAAGTGTATGAAGAAATGCCCTGGAATCTCCCCCTCAAGAGTACTTTAAAATAGAATAAACAACTATATAGTTCTTTCTTATCACCTCGGGAATTCATCTGCCTAAAGAAAGGAGACTGGATTAAGCAACCTTGAAATGTTCCTCATATTTTTCTTCTGTTTTATAACTTCTACAACTCTACTCTGCTGTCAAAAGTAATATACCACGTGTCTAGCTTCCCATTAACCTATTCACATTATTTTGTATTCTCCTCCCCAGAATATGCTCACAAGTCTCTGAACTTTTTTTCTCTGTGCATTTTCAACATTTTAAAAAATTTTAAATTTGACTCTAGTTGGCATTCAGAGATGTATCTTGTTTTCATGGTTTTACACACTTCAAAATATGTCGACCGGGCACGGTGGCTCAAGCCTGTAATCCCAATATTTTGGGAGGCCGAGGTGAGGGGATTGCCTGAGTCCACAGGTTCAAGAACAACCTGGGCAACCTGGTGAGACCTCATCTCTACAATAAATACAAAAATTAGCCGGACGTGGTTGCGAGAGCTTGTAGTTTCAGCTACTTGGAAGGTTGAGGTGGATGGATCGCCGGAGCCCAACAGGTTGATGCTGGGGTGGCCGTGAGCATGCCACTGTACTCCAGTCTGGGGGACGGAGAGAGACTCCAACTCAAAAAAAAAGTCATTATTTTCTCCTCTACCATAAAACAAAAAATGTGAATTAGAATAAATGTGTACTTCTTGACTCACATATGAACTCCTGTTATCATTGCATATTTGATCTTTTGATTCAGCAAACTGCAAGGAATGAAGTTTCTTGATTTTTTTTGGATACCAACGCGCTTTGCTCTAATGAGTCCAACAACTGAAAATTAGATGACATGAGGGCCATTTGGATGGCATTTAAAAAGAGTAGCTAGGACTCTGTCCATTTAACATTCAGATAACTTTCTCTTGGTTTTCATAGATTCTTATCATGACTTCATCACATATTGATATTTTTCTGCACTGTTCCACACTTGTCAAATACTAACATGTATTTCCCTGGTGCCAAATCCTTCCCCTGTTTTCAATATAATCTTTGTTCAGACAGGAAGAAATATAATTTAATCATGTATGAGGTGAAACAGCTTACAGCGGGTAGCCTACCATTATTCAAGTTGAGACACTACCCTATAAAATATGCAGCAACTGACAATAGTAAAAAAAAAAAAAGTCTGGATTCTTATCTGATTGTGTCACCAGTAAGCATAAAAGCTTGAAATGAATATGTCCTAGCAGTTTTATTTTTTTCTAGCTCATTTTAATTTTGTACTATACCAACTGCATTATGTAAATACAATTTTCTGCATTTTCTTTACATACATGTTTAAAGAGACTCAGATTCTAGAATGCTTTAAGATAGAAATACTGGAGCCAGGAAAGCTACTACATTTTCCAAAGTTCAGAGCAGTACCTAGGTTCGCTAACACTGGCCTGTTCTGTTGGCCACTTGCAAATTCAGGTGAACAAAAAATATGTGCATGAAAGAATGGTGTACTTGAAATTGACAGTAGAGTATAATTGAACTGCAATGATAAACTTCTCCATGTGCTGTCTGCTGAACTTTCATACACCTAGACTGGCTAATGAGCTTTTCTTTTTCGTGTATATCAATCTCTGAGTTCATGGAATCTAATAGCAGGTGCAGTACATTATGGATTAGGGGTGACTCTTCAGACAGATTAGAGAAAAGGCAGCTGTAAGGCATAGAAAAACATCAACATGAAACAACCGGAACCAAACTTTGAGGATTTCTTTCTAACGCTGAATTAACATGGAATCCAATATGCAAAGTGATTTACAGAAATCGATTTTGTGCACAGTGTAACAAAATAAAATTTAAGCAATATCCCAAGTCTATAGCAGATTATAAAGAATGTTTACTGATACCGAGTTATCCTAGCATGCATTGATGATTTTGACCTTGATTTCTTATAAACACTGTGAGTAATAGTCCATATAGAGCAAGCAAATATTTATGCCATCAAAATATACTTTTTAAAAATAAAATAATATATTAATATTTCTAACTCAAGAGTCCTAGGAGATTTTTTACTTGTGTGCCAGGAATATTTATTATTTTCTTTTTTTGAAATCAACACATAATATATATTCATGTTTGGGGGATATATATGAAAATTTAAAACATTAAAAATATAATTTGTAAAAATCAAAACACCATAACTGGGGTATTTAATCACCTTAAATATTTGTCTTTTCTTTATATTATGAACGTTTGAACTATTCTCTTCTAGCTATTTTGAAATATACAACATATTATTGTAAACTATAGTAAACCTACTGATCTATCAGACACTAGATTTTATTTCTTCTATCAAATTGGATATTTGTACCCATTAATCAATCTCTCTTCATTGCCCCCAACCCTACTCTTCCCAGCCTCAGTAGTATTTATTTTTATAGAAATTAACTTCTAACTTTCCTACTATAGTGAAATCTGCTTCTTCCCTAGACCCGACTTTGAAGCAATTAATGTTATTGGGAGCTCTGGGGCTTACTTAGAGCCTGAGAGAACAGCCACCAACTGTGAGAGGAATGGACTCCTGCTGAGTATATAGATTGTGGAAAATTCTATTTCCACTCACTAAAAGACCTACAGTCACCTCTTGCTTCCTTTATCTGCTTTTTTTCCCCCTTACCTTAAAGATTTGCAGGACTAACCTTTACAAAAGGACATGAATCACCACTTCTGCAGGGATTCACACTCACAGCAGGGATTTCGTAAAATCTGGAGTCAGCTAAGATCCATGGCCTCACTATGTATGATATTATTCTTTCTGTTTGCACTGAAATTCAGGATCAGAGTTAGTATAAAGATGTAGAGAATGTAGGGGAATTTTGTTTTTTCCTAGTGTTTTCAGTAGTGCAGTTTTTGTTCAGTTTTCCACAACACGTTTTGTTTCTTTTTTTAAAAACGTAGTAGTTTAGAATGTAAAGTGGGTCATAGCAAAAGAACAAAATATTTTTGCCTCCTAAATCTGATCTCTGCCTTCTTGTGAAATAAGAGAGAGATTGCTATTATTTTGTACACATACATATTTCTATTGCAATAGTTGCTACAGGTCCTGATAGACTACGATTTGCATTCCTATATATTTCCAAACCATGAAAAAATGTGTAATATTGCATTGTTGTTGTTGTCTTTCAATTTTGTTTCTATAGAAAAACAAATTAAAGCAGTAATGTTTTATTAGGGAAGTCTTTTCCATCTAATGTAACTGGATAATTTAGTTTTCCCAAAGTACGGAATGAAAGGTTGTAAAATAGCTCTTTAGCGTAAATAAATTTTCAACAGAAAAAAACCGCAACTTTCTATTTATATGGATGTTAGTCAATAGATGAAACTTTTTTTTTCCTCTCTGTTTTGGGTCTTATAATATGTAGTATTAGGTGCATAATGTTCTCAATATTTAGGGATAGTTTGCAAGCATAATCAGTAAATTCATAATTATTTTTAAAAAGAAAAGAAAAACCTCCGTGTATCAGTGTTTATAACTAATGGGTTGGTGGAAAAGTGAAAGGGGTAGTTTAGTTCACAGAATTAATTTTAGAAATGTATGGTTTTTTTGGTTTGATTGTGAATTTTCACTCTACTAAAAAATTCAAAACTCTTGATTTTATTAACTCTTCTATAAATTTTATGACACCTAAACATGTTGATGTGTCTTATTTATTTGTTGGAGTCTCACTCAGTTGCCCAGGCTAGAGTGCGGTCACCCCAGTGTCGACCTGCTGGGCTCCGAGGATCCTTCTGCCTCAGCCTTCCAAGTAGCCAGAACTGCAGGAACATGCTACCACGTCTGGCTAATTTTTTATTTATTGAAGAGACAAGGGCTTGCCAAGATGCCTTGGCTGGTCTGGAACCCGCAGGCTCAGGCAATCCACTCACCTCAGCCTCCCAAAGTGCTGGGATTACAGGTTGAGTCACCGAGGCCAACCAATATTTATGTTTTTAACATTTTAAAGTACAGTGAATGAGAAAGATGATTTTGAATTACTTTACTTCTTTTCACTTTACTTATTTCAGCTTCTTTATTCTCGGGCTAATCCTCAGAAATACAGTGAAAATTTCAAAATGCTGATCTTTTATATTTTTTATTTGGAGAAACCAGATACTTCTGTTTTAGGTTTTCTATTAATAGTTTATATGCAGATATGACATAGAATATGTAAATACAAAATGATTGTATTTGGAGTTCTACTTGACATGTCAGGGCTTTTCTGTGTGAGGAGGCCTTTGTATATGTAGCTTCTTATACTGGGGCACGTTTCTATCTCTTATACCCGGTGTACTTTCCTATCTCTATCTATATTCGCACCTTAACCTCACAATTTATCCACCAGACTTCACCTCTGCTTTCTCTTTCCCACTCCCGGGCCTGCTCACAGATGGAGGTCAAATATCACTGCTATTTATATACTTCTAGCTTTTGAATAATACAGCTCACAGTGTTATCTTTATAATTAGCAAGTATCTTCTTCATTCATACTACTTGTGTATGTATCCTTAGCCATATTATCAGCCGTATTGCCTCTATCGGTTTAATAAGTCAATAAATTAAAATGATGCCATCATAACTGCATGTGTCTAACATGAGTTTTAACATGTGATGTTAACGTTCTGTCAGAAAAAAAAAATGAAGGAAAAGAAAGGAGAGTGGAGAGAGGACAAAGAGAGAGAAGGAGACCTAGGAAAGGGGAGAGGGAGGGAAGGGAAAGGAAGAAAAAGGGGGAAAGAAAACTGAGAGGTGGTGGGAAAAGGAAGGACCGGAGAAAAAGGAAAATGGGAAGCTATTCTTTTCTCTTTCACCAGATCAGACAGCCAGCAGGAATACTGCTGCATAACCCAATAGCCCACACTTCAGAAAATCTTGTTTTATTTTATTTTTTCTAGTTTGCTAAATGCTGAAGAAAAGTCTGTAATTTCCATGTGCTTCAGAATTTTTCTGTCTGTAGAAATGGAGGAAATAATGTTGTCTATCTTGTTGTTTCATATAAATGGTACAACGAGATGTGATAAAAAAGCAAGTGTTTTGATTTTCCAGACAAAATGTAAAATATTTGGTTGTAACATTTATTTCTTAAGGTAGCAGTATACATCGATTTACTATCAAATGCTGTTTGAGGTATGTGAGAAAGCCATGAGCTCAGGGTTTACGTACAGTTTGAATTTTACTTGATTGTTTCTCCCTGCTTGAACACATAAATCATGTGAGGCAGATGTTTTCTATTATGAAGGGTTTTAGTTCATTGTATGTTTTGCTTTTGTAGCAGTTCTTGTAGTGTCAGCTTATTGTTTTGTGAGCTATTTTTAAGTAATAAAATTTCTGTCATTATTTTGTATTCCAGTGAAACAAATTGAGTCATCAAATGCAGAGTGTGCTTGGGGGGTCAAGACTTTGTTTTTTAGGTTGTTTTTGTTGTTGTTGCTATTTTCCTTTGACTTTATTGTCTACCAAAGTACCTCAGATGTGTTTAGCAAAGGTTTTTGTTTTGAGTGATGGTGTTATTGGTTTTAAGGTCTTCTAATTTTTGTATTAGTGGACAGGTTTGCTGAAAACACTGAGTTCTTGCTATGTTTATAGTAAATACTGACTGTTGTGAGAGTTTTGTTTGAGTGAAAAATAAATAGAATTATAATAAATTCTGTTTTTAGTACACACACATTAAAAATTTTTAAAGTGAAGGACCTTACCAATTGTTACATATTTATAGATAATTTAGATAACTGAGTAGAATTTAATAGCAATAAGAAAACTCTACCCCACAAACCCAATAGAAAACTCAAGGCTGGGCTCACCACGATTTCACTAGGGGAAAGGATGTTCTTCATGTCTGCAACCATTGATCCTATAGATCTGTCTCCATTGAACTTCACACCTAACAGAACAGTCAGTGTTCAATTACCTCTCTGTGAGAACATTAACTAAAACCAGAGAAGCAGCCAAGAGATTTAGAAGTAAAGAAAAGGTCGTGTTGTTGTAAACGGAAATTTCATGATGACTGCCAGCTTCCTCTAGCACTGTATGAAAATTATAGCTTAAACAATGTAAAAGATAAAACTCCAAGCATGAAATGTTTCCTTGATTTATAGTTGTCACTTTTAACACAATTTAAGATCTTCAATAATGCCATTCAAAGTGTAAAGTGTAAGTAACGGAGTCTTGCTCCTTTTTGAAGCTGTTATTACATTCACTTAAACTCTCTTTCACACACAGGTACGCATTCAAATCAAATGTGAATAAAAGATGCGACTTGAAAATTGCCATCCTCATGCAATTTCTTTTCAGAAGTCCATTCTGCAGTTCACTTAAACAGCTTGCTCAAGCAATCAAATCTATATAGACAGAGCTTTCTATGTGGGCTGAGATGTTATGCTCATAAGCACAGAGTTTAGGAATTATTTGCTATTTAGAGAAATAAAAAAAAAGAACTTAAATACATTTCATTGCCCTAAATTTGACACAGCCTTTATCCAATCTTTTGCTGAACACTTCTTAAAAAGAATATATGTATATATATGTATGTGTAGAAATATATGTATGTAATATATATATATATATATATGAGCTTATAATGGCTCTTGAATCTTTAGTTATTTAAATTTTGAAAAAGAAGCCCATCTACAAGCAAGCACTTTAATAGTAACAGAGTGAGGAACCACTGGTTCAATTATTAAGGTTTTGAAAATGACTTTCTAGAGAGTAGACAACTTTCCGGTAATATAAAGAGACATTTCTTTTACAAGTGTGTGCGGGGCAACCCCTTCAGGTCCCTTCCCTTCCCACTGTGGGAGATTTTCTGTCCTCTCAATAAATCCTGCTCAAAAAAAAACAAAACAAAACAAGAGTGTGCCCACAGTAGGTCCTATTATACAAATATAAATGAATGAGTACATCAGTAAGTCGTCAACTCTGCTTTCAAACCAGTTAGTGATTTTTTTCTCCATCTCTGCAGCAGCCCTACCAGACAATGCCTTCATCATTCCCCTCCTAAAAAAATTGCTAGAACTCTGGCCACATGGAATCCATTATCCCTAGAGCAGTTAGATGATATTGTTAAATGTAAGATAGAGCTTGCTGTGGACATTCTTAAAGTTCTCTGATGTCTTCTCCTTTAATTGTAGAATTAAATTGAAACTCAGGATCATGACCTGGCTGCTTGCTGTCTTTTCTGCATTTGTCAAGTTCCTTTCTGACCTTCACTTACTCCATCCTAACCATGCCATTTTTCTTTCCATAAAGTCATCCAAAGATGCCAAGATTGTTCATCCTTCAGGGCTTTTGTGCTACCATTACTTTGCTTGGAAACTGCTTCCAGGAATCTATAAACCTAATTTCTTCTGTCTTTCATGTCTCAAGTCAAAAGTCACCTCCTCAGAGATGGGTTGCTTGACCTTTGTCCGGTCACTATCTATCACTTATCTGCCTTATTTTTTCATAAAATTTACCACTTTCTAAAGCTATATTTGTGCTTGCTATCTGTCTCCCTTCCCTAATTTCATCCTCTACCCTTATATCACCAATGATTCCATTTCACATTAGCCCAGCAACAATTTTGTTGAGGTGAGGAGTCCAGGGGAGGATCCAGCGACATAGAAATAGATTTGATTGTTAACCATCATGTATTGCTGGATAAATATATTTGTGATTTTTAGAATAAATCTTTAGTGAAGAATTTAATATTGAATGTGCAAATGAGATCAATTTTGTATTGACAGTTTTTTTGTTTAAGCACATACAAATAACTTTACAGTTTTTATGGGCAACAGCATATACCTGAAGTGCTTTTTAACAAAAGATCATGAAATCTGTAGAGGAAAAAGAGAAGACTTTATTTTTCTTAATTAAAACACATCTATAGACTGGAGAGACACAGTCTTCAGTACAAGTGAAAGTGTGTTCTCCGAAGAACAGAGGAAGGGACTGACTTAAATAGGAAAAGTTCTCACCCAAGTTCTCAATCAGGTCAGTTTACGCAAATGAAGGATTCAAACTTATTTAGTTCTGACTGATCAAAATAATGAAGCCCTGATTGGTTGGTTTCCAAACCCCAAATCCGATGTCTCTGATGATGTTTCTCTCAAATAACTTGTTGTGGGGTGGGAGCTGATTTCCGGTTGCATTTCATCTTGGCCCCAACAATAGGAACTGATTTGCTTGATTGTACAAAGGCAGGTCCTGCGATACTTTTACAACATCTTTTGGATAACACAGAGAACATGACTTGTCTCTTACCCAGCCATGACTGCCTGATTCTGTTTTTAACTTTAAGCACTTTAGTTGGCCATAGGGAGCCCATTTTGTCCATCAGTCAGGAGTATATTTCAGTATGTTTTATAAAATTTGACTTAAAGTAATATTTCATTTTACCTTTCCAAATTGGTTATATTAATATCTGCCTAAAATTAAGAAAGGGTACAGTACCTAGCAATCATTTTCTAAGAAACATATTTCTAAATCAGGAAGATGAGAGTAAAATCTGTAAAACTCATGATATTCAGGTCATCCTCAATATCCACTCAAGTATTAAAACACATTATTTTTAATGTAATACATCTCTATTGATTCTGATTATTTATAAATCTTTTATTTAGTGTTTATTTCATTTAATCTTCCAAATGCTTTGTATGTATTGACTCATTTGAGCATCTTAACAACCATATAAAGTTTATATTATTCCTATTTATATTTTCTGAATAAGAAAACTATCTAGAGAAGTTAATCAATTGAGCCAATATCACACAGCTGGAGAGTAACAGAGCTACAATTTGAACCCAGGAAGTCAAGTTCCAAAGTCCCTACTATTTTATTAGTATATTATGCTGTCTATCTAAGGAAGAATACTGTCAAAATAGTATTGCAACTTGGAGAATTCTGTCTTTTTGAGGGAGAATGATTTTAACAGCAATAACCAGACTCCATCAAATTTCAAGTTTGAACACGTTTACGTAATTGCAGAGGTATACAGTTTGCCTTCTGTATCCGTGGATGCCACATCCATGGATTCAATCAATCATGAATCAAAAATATTCAGGAAAAAAAAAAAAAGCTTCTGTACTGCACATGTACAAACTACTTTTCCTTGTCAATTTTCCCTAAACAATGCAGTATAACAAGTAATTGCATAACATTTACATTGTATAAGGTATTATGAGATTATTTAAAGACTATGAAAGGATGGGCATAGGTTATATGCAAATACTATACTATCTTATATAAGATACTGGAGCAACCACAGATTTTCGTATCTGCAGGGAGTCCTGAAACCAATTTTCCACAGATACCAAGAAACAACTGTGCATGCCTTTCAGAATTCCATGCCCACCTCAAAGCCCCTAGATTCATTCAATAAACACCCATTAAATATTTATAGAGTGCCAGGGAAATAGGAAAACAATTAAGGGTACAGTCCTCACATAGTGAGGGAGTAATAAACATACAACAGAAAATTTGGATAAGATATGCTGAAGCCAGGGCCTATGGCACATGTCTGTAGGAGGCTGAATGGGGAGGTCTGTTTGAGCCTAGGAGTTCAAGTCCAGCTCGGGCCACATAGAGAGACACAATCTCTAAAATGATAAAAATAAAATTTATAAAAAAAATTTGCAGAGTGCTGTCAAAAAGGAAAGCATAAAAATACAGAAAATGGGAGCTTCCACTGTCTGAAAACATACACACATACCAAAAATGTCTACCAGAGCAACGCGACATTTAAACAGGACAGAGTAATTAGAATTTTTACTGTCATTGAAGGAGAAGGTTGTTTCATGCTGAAAGGAACCTAATGAGCTAATAAGCTGGAGGCATATATGAATAAGAGTATGGAAAGAATGATAAAAGCAGAGATGGATAGAAGAGAAAGAGATGGAAGAGGGCTTGGGATCAGGCAAGTTTTTATAGGGACACTTAGGTGGGGGAGTGACGTGATATCCAGGCTTCGAAAGAAAGTTAATGTTATTTCTTAATATTCCATCTATCCTATCAAAATGGTCACCTTCCTTGAGATCGAATAGATTTTCTTTCATCAAACTATGAGAGTGGTTTCAGCCCCTTGTTAGGGCTTTCAAAAAACTGTCCTTCTTAAGGCTCATAGGAGTAAATATTGTGAGCCCATTGCAAAGAGGATGAATATAAGAGAACAACAGGTTGTACCATTCCTTCTTCCCAGGCAGTCTTTGTAAATGAAAGGCCTCTGAACTTCTGAATGTTAGCCATTTTAAGTTGACTTTAAAGCTGTGTAATAACTGGGAATGCTGCAATTGTGAATCTATAGTCTTTTCATTTTTTCCTGCTTGCATTCTTGCCTTCCTTTTCCTTCCCTTTCCCCCTCCCCCTTTCCCTCTTCTTCTTTTCTCTTTAATAAGCTACTTCAGTTTATTGCTTTTAGAATCATTATATTATTAGACTACAACAATATATGTTAATATGTTACTAACATATTACACTAATATTATATATATTATCTAATATCACACTGCCCACTGACTTTTAATATCATTTATAATTAGAATGATAGACTTCAATTAACTAATATAAATATAAATGAATTTATGTTTAGAAAACATTGGCTTTAGACTTATTCATTTAGTGCCTTGAATGAAGGGTTTTCTATGTCAAAGAAAAACAGAAAGGAATTCATTGTTAAGATTTTGTTACTGCCCAATAACATCATTTTATTCATGAAAAGGACTGTAGTTTTTTGCACATTTTGACTGTTAACAAGAAGGTGATTATAAAAGAGAAATGAATTTAGTATCTAGCATATTTACCTTAAATTCTAATTTGACTTATTAACCTTATCACATCCTACCTGATGTCAGTGGGATGGGAAGGATAGTGAGCCCTGAAGAAATAAAATCAAATTCAAGTATAGAGGGTGCACTGGCCTCATTGTGGCATTGACTGATCCTTCCAGGCATCCTCTTGGGTATTTGACAACTTGATAGTTTGTTTCTAGTAGACTGAGCAGAGAGGCCAGAGACAAAACTGCCTTTTTGTGATTACTGGAGAACCCCTGAGAGCAAGGTGAGGTTAGTGAGAACATTTGCATTCAGGGATCTTCTTTGGACTCTGCAGGACCTTGCTTCCAGGCACTCACAGCTAGCACCTTTGCTAAGTAGTATGTTGTATTCAATGTTTTCATTTTAAAATTTATTAAAGATAGTTCCAGTTAAATATTTTAAGGAAAAATAAAGATCAGATATTGAGTAATAAAGGAGGAATTGTAGGAGCAGATATGAAAACATGGTCCACTTCTAATCGCACTGTCTGGAGTCCAAGTTACCTATTATCTACCTGGCAATGACAGGAGTAAAAAGAACTTAACGAAACTTTAAAGGCAAACCGGTAGCAGCTCTTGACTTTCAAAAGAGTTATTAAAAGCATGGACTAAAAATTCAAGTATTTCACATCTCAATTTCCTTCTACCTCAGTTTTAATATAAACAAGTGCAAAGCTTGAATTTAGGTTAATGCTATGAATTGTTGAAATTTCAAGGAAATCTCAAAAAAGGGTACTGATTCTGAAAAAAACACTGTTACTTTATTAAAAAATAAAATGTCCCACATAGCCTACACAAAGTCCCTAGCTTGCATTGAATGTATTTAAGGGCTGTTAAAATCTATTTACGATTTCTCCTCGTATGGGTAATGAAAAGTTAAAAAATTCTTAATGAATCAGTAGGACATATTAATAAAAATGATATGATAAAGATTTCTGGACATATTAATAAAAATTATTTTGAATAATATTCTCAAAATGTTTATAAATATTTATTGATGTATAAATGAAGTTCACTCCTACTGTACCGATGCATTGCCATACCATATGCATTATATTGAAGTGCAAAATAAATAGAAATAAAATTGTATTATTTTAGTTTGATGATAGGTTTATTAACCCGTTCGGGTTCTTGAATACCATTCTGGAGACCACCACTATGGTAGGTTGAAAAGTTAAATAATAGATAGAAAAATATTCTTAGATATGTACAAGACATTCTACAAGTTATTGAAATATATACTTTAAAAACAAAAGAAATGGATTATGTCAGTGATCTCATTCAATCTAACAAAGTTCATTTTTTTCTATAGGCCAGTGTTTTTCAAAGTATAGCAGATAGTATTTGTTAGAATTACCTAGATCAAAATGTTGAAATCTGACAATCTCAGAGTATCATGAATAAACATTTTAAGGTATTTTATTGTACATACTAACGTTTGAAAAACATCACTATAGGCAAAAATAATGATAATTAGATTTTTGGAAAATGACTTTTTAATCGAAAATTTTAGAAAGTTATATTTCCAGTGTAGGTAACTTAGAATCTAATGTTTAAGCACTCCAGATTAGTCTTTTAATCATAGAAGCATAAAGGGGAATTAAAATCACAATGTCAACATTTGACATGCAATTATTATTTTAAAGAAATATAAGCAGTATTGTTATTTTTGGAAAAAAAATTATAATTTTATTGTCCTTCCTTAACTTGGAACTCTACGGTTATAAACTAGGTATGGGTTAAATTATATGAGCTCAATAATTTATTAATACTCATAAATGAAACTGTAATATTACTGAGAAAGTTAGAATCAGCTGTCATATTCTCTTAAAACACTAAAAAATCTCCATTTGATAAAGGATAGATACATTGTAACCACCCTTATTTTAGACACTGATGCACAAAAATATATCACATCTAAATGGACTAGATGTTAGCCATTTTCACTCAAAAATTGGCCATATTAAAAATAAGTAAAACCAAATGATATTATATGACAATGAATTGTCTGTTGGTGAAGCAGACGTGATAATTCTTACCCCACAAAATGGATTCAGATTCATGATTTTGTCTATAATTCAATCTGAACACAAAATAATTTTATGAGAGAATTGCAATCACTTCTGAAGGAACATACAGTAGTCATCTTCGAGATAAGGTGGGATGCCAAGTGGTTTTGTTAAATTTATGAATTTTTATTGAAAGTTTAGTCTCACTACCTCCCTCCCTGCCTTTCATGTTTAGATTCATACTCAGTGAAACTTTACATTACAAGTATATCAGAAAGCATCATTTCAAATTCATTCTGACTCAGTATCTTTCAAATATGTATACTTGGAGCAAATTTTGTAAAGTCTATGACATCTGTCTATTTCTCCAGATACTCTAATACCTACCTGAGGATTAGGGTAGATAAGAAGAGAGCTGTGTTCCCAGACCATTCACATCTCCAATGATCATCACTGCAAGAGTGCTTACGGTGGATATTTTTAAACTAAATTATATGTATGTCGTATCATAGGTTTTGCAAGAAGTGGCTTTGTTGTTCACATTCCTTATTGTATTGTAGTGCCATCTCTATGAGGATCTTGGAAGAAATCCTGAAAAAAAAAAACTTAGCATCAGGAATAGTTAACTCCTCAACAGTTGGTGTCTTTTATTATTATAAAATGGGTATTTTTACAACTAATCTCCCTTTTTCATTTTGACTGTTAGAAAGCTTTGTACCAAATGTATGTTCCACAGGTATCAGGTTATTACTACCAGTATATTTATTATACTATACCTGACTACAGCTAATGCTTATAAAATGTTTTCCTTCTTATCTTTTGCTTTTAGTTGATGTTATATTTCTTCTAATCTCCTTTTACACCTTTTGTCGGACTAGGTAAGCTATAGTGCTAGATAGTTTTTTAAAAAAATAAAAAGAAACAAAATATAAAAACTATTTTAATGTAATCTTTAAAGTGCCATTATAACGGCATATTATTGTAATGAACCTGATCATAAAAATGTCAGGAAACTATGGGAGAGTGGTCTAAATTTTCATTTGTTAGAATTTTAGGAGAGACTTTTTTTGCAAAATAAAAATGACCAAAATTCACAATATTTTCTTGAATTTTTCTTCCATCTTTAATGAAAAAGCCACAAGTATTTATGAGAAATGAAATATTTAATCATTTCGCTTTCTCTGTAATAATGTCTATTTTCTTCCAAGTAGTATTTCAGGCCCTAGATATAGAGATATAAGAAAAAAAAAACCTCTAGTTTTTATGAGATTATATTGTAGTGGGGAGAGACAGAAAATACACAAAGAAACAACACAAATAAAGAAAAATAAGAAAAAGAGAGTGACTTTTGGCATACAAATGTGTTATGGTAAGACAGGCCTCTGTGGTGAGGTGATATTTGGCAGAGAACTAAGTAAACTGAGATTTATCAATGTGAGTATATAATGGAAAAGAGTTCTTGGTACAAACAGTAGCAAATTGCATAGGCCCTGAGGCAGAGCTTTTTGGCATGTGTAAGGAAACTCCAAAGGTCTGCTTGGCTGAGGCACACTGAGCAAAAGAAGTGACTGGAGATATCAGCAAAGTAGAAGGACTAAGTCCTGCAATGTCTTCTAAGTCGTGGAAAGGAATTTGATTTTACTCTTTGTATTTTATGTGTATTTTTATAACACCTTTGTATCTATGTAAGTATTATGTGAGCCATTGGAAGTTTTTGAATAAGGATCTGACACAATCAGATTCTGTATTGAAATAATCTGACTGCAGAATGGAGAATAGTCTGTAGTTAGCATGAGTGGAACAAAGGTGCTAATTAGGAGGCTATTACAGAGCAGAAACTCATGCTTGGACTAGGGGGTAATCATAGAGATGATGAGAAATGGTTGGCTATGAAATATATTTTAATTTCTATTAAATTAGATGTGAAGTGTGGAAGAAAGCAGAGCCAATGATGTACCAAATATTAATCCTGAAAAAGTAGATGAATGAAAACACATCTACTAAAATGTGTAATATTGGGAGAAAACCAGTTTGTGGAAGAGTCTATTAAATGTACCTGTATGGGTATTTTGATTGTGCAATAAATTTTAGGCATTTAATATATTAGTCATTTGCCTAGGTGAGTCTACAGCACAGGAGCTATATAACAATGAGATGTATTGGCATTTAGATGGCCTATAAGTTACAGGACTGAATGATCTGTCTACAGAGCAAAAGAATACATTTCAATAACATACATTTCTTTTGTTTATTTAAGAATATTATTCAGACACTGCAGTTTCTTGTCAGTTATTTCAAGGAAAATTTTCTCGTTTTCTTTAGGACAAAGAACAAGCCACTATACACATGTGTGAGCGCACACACACACACACACACGCACACACTCAAACACAACCCGCACTCTTGAATGACTGTCATAACATTGAAATATGATGATATTTTAGGACCTTTCTTTTCTTCTAATAGAGATATCCGTTTTCTGAAATGGTAATTCTGAGAAATTAAGGACATGGCTGAATGAGATGAGCTTTTCATTTTTGCTCACATACTACAGTTTATGCCTCATTGGATACCTTTAATTTTCTCCTTATTCCTTCATCAAGTTTTTGAGTGATTCTTCAGAGAATGTGCTCTGATTTATTTAAGACATCCTGAGACAGAATCTATACCCATGATCATATCTACAAGGTCTCATGGTATCGTTTTTCTAGCTCATCTTTCTTGCTCTCTTGCCATTTTGGAGGATAAAGAACCAGCTCATAAATGTTTAACAGACAAGATAAGTTAATAAATACAGTCCTAAATACCATCCCCTTACAATAGCCAGAGAATTATCTGTTCTGGAATATTTCCTTATGCCAACCAAAAAGAGTTCTCCATAAGTCAAAATTAAAAGGATTAAAAGTAAAATCTACATTTCAAAAGGGATATTAACAACTTTTTTGCATCTAAATGGCATGTCTTGCCACTCATATCAATAGACTTTAATGTTATACCAATCTATAAAATTGTCTTTACTAACAAGTAAAACTTTGTCCAAGGAGATTGGTGATAACTTATAAATATTTGAACGGCCATTGAATTTAAATCTATTAATAATTTACCTTTCTAATAAGTCTCAGTAGGTACATTTTTAAAGCTTCCAACACTGATATCAAATCAGTATAGATGTAATGAATTACCTAACAACCCCTCATCTTCAATATGCTTCGTTCAACATCATCATCATGATTAAGAAAAAAAATTCAATATTTATATTCTAGTCATTGTTAACTCTACTTTTTATTGAATGATATCCTTGAGTAGGAAAGAGTATTTTTTAATAAATGAACTTTGAACATAATAATAAATATACTCCAATGTATAGAGTTTGGGTCAAATCACCATACTACTTTGATTAGAATGTGGTTGGAAGGCATAATCTTGAAGAGACCGAAAAAGAATTGTTCCATTTTAAGCATTTAATTTTGTAATATATTTTTGAATAATTTTCTTTCATCTTTATAATTCATAATATCAATACACATTCCATGTTAGTTTATTAAATAACTTCTGAACATATATTTCATTGTATGGTTTATTATCCTTATTATAATTATGAAAATGCAATATGTTAGATCGAAATTATTTAATAATATTTAAAGTATGGACTTAATAAGTATTAATTTCTCATTCTAAGAAGAATGTTTAGAAAGTTTCTTCTGTGTGTGTGTGTGTTCATGTTTCTTGATATTACACTATATATTTTAGTGTCTTTTCTGAGACATAGAAAAAAATGTAACTTTGTATAATATTAACAACTTGTCTATAACCCAAATATAATTCATAATTCAAACTGCACAAGTGTCCTGAGGCTACTATCCGATAAAATGACTTTGCACATAGCATCATATAAAATGTAAAGGCCAAGAATTTTTTATTTAACAAACTCTACATAATGAAAAAGTATGTCAGCATAGTTTTTACTATCCCAGAAGGGAGGAGAAAAATTCACCAGAATTTAATTCAACTGAGATTATTTAAAATGTTTAAAAATATTTTGTTCCAATAACAAAGGTAATATTTGTCAACAATATGCAACTTAAAAAAAAGATAAAATTCACCTACCTCCTGCCACAAGTAACATTTTAAAATACAAGAAAGTACTTTTTAATTATGTATCACCATAAAATTCATCTTTTATATCCCAACTTTTTAACTTACTATTATAGCATTAGGATTTTCCCTTGATATCACTATTATTTAAATTACCCTATAATGATTATATTATAGACAAAAATATGAATTTAGTATTATTCACTTAATCATTCCCGTTGTTGAATATTTCTTGCCAGTATTACTCATTTAATTCACATTTTACACTCATGCCAGAGATATATTTTGTTAAAAAAAATCTTTTCAAGTTAGTGCTCTCAAATCATTAACAAGAAAGCCCAAATCTCTTAGTACAGCATGCAAGTCTCTTTTGGTCTGACTCTAGTCAGCTTTGGTCTCACAGTATCACAAAGATTATAACATCGAATGATGTTGATGCTGACTTCTTGCCAAAAAAGCAATGTTGTCCCATACCTATAAGTTAGGAACTATTCTCTCTCTCATGTATCCTCTTTGTCTTTTTCCCTTATACACACATTTTAGGTAAAGTTCCCTCTTTGAAATATTTTTGACCACCCTTAACCCAGGTGGAGGGAGATGCTTCTCCCCTAAGCCTTCATATTCACTTGAATCAACTTCTGACTGAGCGCCTACTGTAACATATTGAAAACACCTGTTAACTTGTTTATCTGCTGTCTAGATGGTAAGCAGCTTAAGAGCTCAGTATATACGTTTAATCCATTTTTACTTCACCAATGTGGCTTAGTGCTTCAAAATGTGTTTGTTAAATAAAATTAAAAAGTATAACACGCATTAATAACATTTTTACATACCAAAAGTTGATTTAAGTTGATTAATGTGATTAAATATTCACAAAACAGAGGCATAGTGAGGTTAAGTAATGTGCTGAAGGATACACATTTAGTAAATGTCAGAGCCCTCTAGAAGAGAAGCCAGTGCTCATATTCTGGCCCAGATATTTTTTCTTCATCTACAAAGAATCCAAACCAAACATGAGATATGACTTTAAAGCAAAACAACTGATTAAAACAGTGAAGATGCATATTCACTGCTTCTACTTTATTTCTCAGAGTTTCAAAAAGCTTGAGAGCCAGAAGGGGTAAATGATTTACCAACGTGTCTTAGCTACTTACATTCATATTGGAGAATACTTAGTTCTCCTTTTCCTCATTGTAGTGCACTTTCTCACTAGATTAAACTAACTTAGTATTTCTTTTCTGTAAAATTAAGATACCATTTTAAAGAAAATATAATTATGAATCAATAAAGAACATAGAGAGTTACTGCTTCTATTTATTAAAAGCGAATGTATTTTAAAATATGCAAGAGACTCTGGTCTTGACAACTAAGCTGAAAAGTAAATGCATCATATTCCCTTCAGAAGAGCTAGATTTCTAGATTTTAGATACCTGCAAGTCCAAGTTAATTGGAAACTTGCCTCTAGTCTAGACAAAGATCGCCCGTGCGCACACGGTAGTTGTGTATATATATGATCTTCCACACTTAAAAATGAAAAACCTAAAACAATAAGGATAAATAAAATGATTTTATTGTGCTTCAACAAATATATGGAAAACTTAACAATACAGTATTTTACATATCTTGTGTTTATGGCACGCTTATTAAATCAACTGAGCCAGAGGGACAGAACGTATTAACCACAACTGTGTGTTTACAGTGTGGAAGTTTGAGGATTATATTAGTAGTGAAAGGTACGTTACTAAAGAATGCTTATCTGTAGAATAATCTCCCCCAAATATCTTCTTTCATAACACGAAATGCTGCTAGAGATGATAACATGATAGAAAAATTACAGTGCAAACATAAAAGTCGAAGGGACTTTTATCATCCAACTCCAGATACATGATTAAATCTGTTTCCTCCTAACTCAAGCTTTTCTGCACAATTTTTCTTCCTAAATATGACTGCAAGTCTATCTATCCTTTCAATCTTTCTCTCTTGTTTTCCTTCTTAATACAGAGTTCCTAAATGAAGCAAAATATCAGGGTCTACTGAGAATAATACTCCTCAGCCTCATATTTTATAGTTAATTATGTTATGACTCATAGAAAAATTGATCCCAAGGTCCATAATTTTTCTTTTTCTAATTTCTCCCGTTCTAAAACTGCCTTTCCAACATCTCCTTGTTAATGTAAACCAATAGTGGTTCTTGTTTGAAAGCACTTCATCAGAATTAGCCTCAAGTGAGTCAGCTGATGGAAAAAATAGTAAAAAATGAATATATGTCAAAGAGAGGACTGTTGAGCAAAAAAAAAAAAATTCAGTTACTTTCCAGCACAGACTACGGGATAATTTATTAAAGTGTCAGAAGCAAACCTTTAAGGTAAAAAACAGCCGATTCAAAATTCTCTGATTACCCAAAATGAATCTTTATTGGAAGTAAATGAAAAAGAACAGAATTGCAACTATGCTGTTCACTGTTCAAATTTAATCAGAAAATAGTTGATTAGAAGATAATAATCTCTAATAAATTCGCTGACTAGTGAATAAAATTAATTCTGAGGTTTGTTTACACACATGCCAAAATAGATGTTAATTATCACTTGCAAGCATCTTAAATCATAAAAAATATATTTTTTAAACTGCAAGAAATCAGTTTGACAAAGAAAAACAAAGAGAAAGTAATAAAAGCAGATAGCTTACCTTTTTAAATCAATTTCATGCATTTTTGAAGTTTTTATAACCGAATTTTTTAAAAAAACAACATCCTTGGTCTAAGGCAGTGTCAGATAAAATTCTTCATCTACACTTAAAATTCAGTGCAGATTTTTAAAAAATCAGATTAAGTCTATGTGAGTGGCTGATAAATTGATAAGAAATCCTTATTAACATTTTACAGAGAGGTTCAATTTGTGTGCTACACAGTGACTTTAAGAAGCTAAATATTTTTGTATAATTCTATCCAGGATGAATAGCCCACTTAACAAGCTTTATTCACACCAATTAGCAATGAAGTGGTTCAGGAAATGCATAATTTAGGAATTTTATAGACTGGTATATTAATTAAGTTGAGGCTATACACATACCACACACTGATTTGTGGAAGGGAAAAACAAAAACAAAGAATTTTCACCCTGCAACTAAATTTTGGGCAGGGCAGATAAAGAAAAATAAAACTGAGTTCAAGCAAATCATTGCAGGCTGTTTTTGCATTTGTCTGTTTTTTTCTTTTTCAGCCTGATTTGATGCTGTAAGAAAGTAGCTTTAAAAGTATGTAAAAATTTTTAAATTCAACAATCCATTGCTAAAGAAGGAAAATATACCTTTTTGGGTTTGTTCTAGTCTCTAATTATGACTTGTATGGATGGGCAAGAACAACATTATCTCAAAATTGTTTGGTTATCCAAAGATTTTCTATAGCACAGGTGTGAGCTACAGTAATAAATGAAGACAATAGAGACCTAATATACCTATCAGTCTTCTTGGAATTGTGTATATTTAATAGTGCTATTAATATTTTATACCTCTACTTCTTATAGAAAATTATACAAATTATACAACATTCTTTTGGTCAAATATTTCAAAAATATTGACATAGTTTTTCTTTAAGTTTTTATTTAACATTCAGCTCTTTTTAGCATCTATGCAGCAAGCAGTTGGATAAACATTGTCAAAAATGAGTTTCAGATATACAAACACGCATTTCTATTTTTTTATATTTGTATGGTCTTTAAGCAATCTGGTATCAAAAGCACATAAAGTGAACATGTCTTATTGACACTAAAATTATTTTGTTAGATTAGGCTATTAATGAGAATAATAACAATTAATGTTACTAATAATAAATTGTATAACTCTAAAGTCAATTAACAAGACTATTCTGGATATTTTTTTTACTAACCTCTGGTTATAATCCTGGCATTTCAAATTTCTTCATATTTTTATAATAATTGTGTTGTTTGTGAAAAAAATACATGAAAAGTATTTGTGTGACAGTAAAAAAAGCTTATATTGCTTGAGTAGGAAATAGTGATGTTTTCATGGTCAAAAATACTGTCACTTAGTTATAGTTCATATGGAAAAAGATAATGTTTTCGAATTGGGCGATCTCTCTCATACTTTTTATGCTTTTAAAAATAATGATGCATTAGTGAAAGGGCATTTTAAAAAATATTTAAATCACCACTATTATAAGTGGTATGTCACATTAGGACTAACATTTTTTAAAAGAATAAATATAATAGAAATATAATGAAAATCCAAAAGGAACCCAGAAGTAAATATTGCAGAACCTTATTTTATTTAGTTAGCTTCTAACTTTGATATCTGTAACTTATGCAAATATTCCTGTACATGCCAATAATCTAGAAACTTCCAGATACTGGAGAGTTAAAATGGGAAACTAAAGATTGCAAGTGGTTCCAGTTTGAAAATAGTACATGTGTTGCTTTTTCTTCATTTCTTTCTGGTTTTGTGTGTGTGTGTGTGTGTATTTTGTTTTTTTATTGTAAATCAGTCAAGAAACTTCCAGTGTCCAGGCTAGCATTTAAGGAGTTTGGCAGTTGCAACTCTGTTCTAACAAATAAGAAAGTGAACAAACAGAAATCAACATCTCTTCCTAAATCTCTATGAGAAGTGAGGTCACAGAAGATACCTCTGCCCCCAAAACTAGAGAGAGAGAAGAGCAAATAGAGATAATTGCAACTTACTGGAGCAGAACCTCTACCCCCAAGCAGAAACTTGGGAACCAGTGCTGGGGAAGGCAAGACTGAACTCTAGTTGATGAATTGCTAGAGGTTCAGTGTAGACCAGTCCGAGAGGCAAAAGCCCCAGGCAGAACTAGTCATAGGGACCCTACATATTTGTGAGTTTTGCCTTGAATCTCAAACTGGGTTTTTACAGTTCAAACTTTAGAAAAATCCCCTCATGTTACTTGCAGTAGGAGGGGAAAAATAACTGTTTTGAAATATGCCAGAGAATTCGGTTGTTATTAACAAGGTCTGCCCTCAAGACAAAGTATTTAATTAGTCAGACCTGCAAGGGTTTTATTAGAGTCTAACTAAACTCAAGGGAAGGAAATTACAAAATTCCAAGTTGCTCTAGCCTTCCTCATGGAAGAAGTAAACTACCAGTTCTATTTCTCTCTAGCTTTCCATGTGGTAGAAGGAAAATACCCAACTCCAAATCCCTTCTAGCCATCCTATCTCACCAAAAGGAGGTGAGAGGGACAGAGAAGCACTTAGTTCACAGCCTACAAAAAGATAGGCTCACTGAAAGACAAAGACCTAATTACAGACTTGAAGTTCATGATGCGATAATGCGATGATGCAGGTATCTTTTTATAGAGTGCTTTGAGTTCTTCTGGGTATATTCCCAGTAAAGGGATTGCAGGGTCATATGAAAGGTCGATTTTTATTATGTTTATTCTCATTGTTACATGTTCAATAAATAGTTTTTAAAGAAAATAAAATAGTAGTTTTAATTTTGAAAAAAATAAAGAGGAGAATTTTTCCCTTGAATACACATCTTACCACCATATCGCTAATGGCCTATTTAAGGTAGTTCCTTTTACTCAGTAATCATATCTGGCTGCCAATAAAAAATTACAAGGAACAACTAAAAGGCAGGAAACACAATTTAAAGACAGAGCAAGCACCAGAATCTGTTTTAGATATGAAAGAGGTGTGGAATGATCAGGACAGGAATTTTAAATAACTATGGCCAATATGCTAAAGGATCTACTGAATAAAGTAGAAAACATGCAAGAATGTATATGAGCAATATAAGTTGATGTAGTAAAATTTACAAAATGGAAATTCTATGACAGAATTAAAAAGAAATGCTAAAGACCAAAACATTATAAAAGAAATAAAGTATACCCTTGATGATCTTAGTAACTTGGGCAAGCTGAAGAGCCTCAGAGCTTGAAATAAAACAATAAAAACCTCAAAACTAAAAAGCAAAGGGAAAAAAAAGAATGAAAAAAAAACCCTTCAGGATATCCAAGAACTGTGAGACAAATACAAAAGGTATAACTTATACATAATGAGGATATCAAACAAAGGAGAAAGAAACAGAAGAAATATTTGAAACGTTAATGACTGGGAATTTTCCCAAATTGTCAGACACCAAATCACAATCCACAATCCACAATCTACGAAACTCAGAGAACATCAAGCAGAATAAATTCTTCCAAAAACTACACCTAGCCATATCATATTCAAACTATGAAAAATAAAGAATAAAATATCTTTTAAAAAGCCATGGGGGAAACAAATACCTTACATAGAAAGGAGTACAAATAAGAGTTACATCTGATATCTCCTTAGAAAATAGGCAAGCAATTTAAGAGTGGAATTAAATATTTTAAATGGTCAGAAAAGAAAGTCCCAGTGCAAGATTCTATAGCCTGAGAAACTATTATTTTAATACGGAAGAAATAAACATATTCTCAGAAAGGCAAAAATTGAGGGAGTTTGTTGCCAGTAGACCTGCTGTGCAAGAAATATTGAGAAAAAAAATTATAAGAAAAAATTATGCAGGTCAGAATCTTGATTTTACATACAAAAGAACACTAAAAAAGACATAAGTGTATAAAATAAACGCATATTTTTCTCTTTTTTACTTTAAAAATGTAGGGTACAATTCAGGGTTAAGTATACAAGCGGTCATTATGCAGGTATCCTTGTTGATGCAATGTTCCCCCCCCTTCCCCTGGCAGTTTCCCACTTCTGCCAATCCCTTTCTTGTAGTATTATGATAATTGTTCAAGGTCTGTTTATGAGCGGGAACATGTGGTACTCAGTTCTTTGTTTCTGTGATAGATCATTCAGTATTGTAGACTTTAAGTCCATCCAAGTTGCTGCCGAGTTCATAGTTCTGTCCTTCTTTATGGCTGTGTAATATTCCATCAGGTATATGTACCACATTTTTTTTAACAAGTCCTCTTTTGATGGGCAGCACAATTAGTTCCATGTTTTTGTTATTGTGAAAAATGCTGCAATAAACATGCATGTGCAGGTATCTTTTTCAAAGAGTGATCTGAGTTCTTCTGGGTATATTTCCAGTAGGGGGATTGTGGGGTCATATGAAAGGTCGATTTTTAGAAGTTTTAGGAATCGCCAAACTGTTTTCCACAGAGGTTGTTCTAGTTTACACTCCCACTGACAGTGTAGAAGTGTTTCCTTTTCCCTGCACCTTCTCCCTGCATCCTCAAAAACATTGATTTTTGAGTTATCGATGATGACCATCCTGACTGGAGTTAGGTGATATCTCAGTGTAGTTTTAATTTGCATTTCTTTGATGATTAGTGAGGTTGAGCATTTTTTCATATATCTGTTGGCTACTTGTATGTCTTTTTTTGAGAAGTGCCTATTCATATATATTAAATCATTTAACATTAAGAGATATGTCTTATGAAAAGACATATCTGTTATTGTTAATTGATTTAATATATTACAATCTGCTCAAAATAATGATAGCAACAACATATTTAATCATATACAAGGGGTGCCAAAAAATGTATACACATTTAAGCATAGTCTTGCTCAAAACACGGCATTAATCAAATGAATGCTAACATCATTGTACAACAGACAACACAGTCAAAGAAAATGGTGGAAGATTGATGAACATTATACTACACATTGCTGCCTTAATTTAATTCAACTTCGAAATGTAATAGGTAACGTCTCTTAATATACTTTTTCGGCACCCCTGCATATATGAAATTTATCATACATACGTATGCTTTTATATAAGTGAAATGACTAAATGACACAAATGACAAACTGATACAAGGGATGGGAGGAAGAAATTAGGACTTTTTTGTTAGAAGGTTTTTGAACTACTCGTGAAGTAGCGTAATGCTATTTGAAAGTGGACTTGAATTAGTTGCAAATGTATGTTGGAAACTCTAGAGCAACCACTAAAAAAAAGTTTAAAAAATAGAAGAACAATGAGTGATATGCTAGAAAGGAAATAAAATGAAATCAGTGTTTCATTAAAGCCCCCAAAGGCAGGAAATAAGTAAAATACAAAAATAGAGGAAAAAGAAAACAAGTAACGGATATAAAACAGTAATAATAAAATAGCTGTTAATGCAGCTATGTCAAGAACCATGTTAAGTGTTAATGGTCTAAGTACACCAACTAGAAGACAGAGATTGTCAATGGATCAAAAAACAAGACTCAACTAGATGTTATCTACAAGAAACCTTCTTACACAGTCACATAGAGATTAAAAGCAAATGAAAGGAACAAATCATTCTAACATTAATCAAAGATTTCAGGATAGCTATATTAACTTCAGCCAGAGCAGACTTCAGAATAAAGAAAGTAACCTGTAACTAAAATGGTCATTATAAAATAAAAGAGGAGTCAATTTTACAAGAAGACATAACAAGTCTTAAGAAATACGCACCTTAACAACAGTGTCAAAGTACTGAAGGCAAAAACTGATAGACCTGTAAAAAGAAATAGACTAATCTAGTACTATAATTAGAGATTTCAGCAACCAACCATCAGAAACAGATTCATCAGACAAAAAATCTGCAAAGGTATTGTTGAGCTCAACACCACCATCAATCAATTGGATATAAAGGACTTCTACAGACTACCCAACAACAGCATAATACACACTCGCTCTCAAGCTTACATGAAACTGAATTCACCAAGATAGGCCACATTCTGGTACGTAAAACACACCTTAACAAATTTAAAGAATAGAAATCATAAAATATCTGCTTTCAAACTGCAGTAAAATTAAATTAGAAACCAATATCAGAAAGATAGCTACAAAATCCCAAAATACTTGAAGATTAAACCATACACTCCAAAATAGCACAGGTCAAAGAAGGCTTCTTGAGATAAATTTTAAGAGATTTTGAACTAAATGCTAACCTGATTATCAATTATGATGTCACAATCACATTTTTGGCTCTGGTTGGCAGTGAAAAGAAGTTACTCCATGTGCACTTTCTTTCTGCTGAGGATCTAGATAATAAGGAACAGCAAGAAAAATTGCTCAGGAAGTGGCTGGACTGCTGTTTGATGGAAGGGGGAGTTCTGGCTGCCATGCAGAATCACCTCCTGATCATGTAAATGGTAGAAAAATGACTTGGCCACTAACAACAGATCCCACTTTGTACATCCCTGTCTGATAGAAAGGAAGCTAAAGATGATGATGAATGAAAAAAAAAATCAAACAACAGAAGACCAAGGCATTGGATCTGTAATGACCCCAAAGTTAGTGTCGTGCTCCAAGCAGAATATACAGTATGGAATCTACCAAACCTGGCTGGATCTGCTCAGAGTTGTGTTCCGGATGCATGCCTAATGGAGATAATGCATCTGCCGTGTGAGAAGACAGAGAACTTTTGTGGAACCATGATTTGTAAAAGCATAATTTTATTGACAGACCTTTTTTCCCTTAAAATTCTAATTCTGTCTATAAATGTACCACATGTAGTTGCATAAGAAATTGTGTAATAGGAAAAGTTGTACCAGAAAGAAAAAAAGATTTTTAACTAAATGAAAGAAGAACAAAACTTTTCGAAATTTGTGAGATGCAACACAGACAATGCTTAGAGGAAAACGTACAGCATTGAATGTATATGCATTAACGTGTCAATAACAGAGAGATGTACTGAGAAATGCATCATTAGGTGACTTTGTTGTTGTGTGAATATCATAGAATGCGTTTCCACATACCTAGATAGTATAGTCTACTATCCACTTAGGCTATATGGTATAGCCTATTGCACGTATGCTACAAACTATACAGCATTTACTGTACAGATCACTGTAGGTAATTATATACATTTTTGCATCTAAACATAGAAAAGATACAGTAAAAATATGGTGCTATAATCATAGGGACCACCTTCTTTTATGCAGTCTGTCATCGGCTGAAATGCTGTTATGTAGCACATTGCTAGTCTAGAAAAGAAGAGAGATCTAGATTCAATACTACAAGTTTCCACCTTTGAAACCTAGAAAAAAAAAGGCAAAATAAATCTAAAGTAAGAAGAAGAAAAGAAATAATTTAAAAAACAACAGAAATTAATGAAATCGAAAATAAGGAACCAATAGAGAATCAATGAAACTAAAAGCTAGTTCTTTAAAATGATATTTAAAAAGCAATAAATCTTTAGTTAGACTAAGAAGAAGAGAGAGAGAGAACTCAATTTACTAACATCAGAAATGAAAGAGAAGACATTATTACAGATACCAGGGACATTAAAAGAAAAGTAATGACATACCATGAGATAATTTATATCCACAGATTTGGTAATCTAAATAAAATGATCCAATTCTTTGAAAGACCTGGTCTACAAAAATTCATACAAGAAGAAACAGATAACTTTATTAGACATATATATATATATTTTAAAAGTTAGTAGTTAATAACCTTTCAAAACAAAGATCACTAGGCCCAATGTGTTCACTGGTGAATGTTACCAAACATTTATTTTTTTATTTTATTTTTTTTATAATCAGTATTTTTTATTATGATATTGTGGGGTACAGTCGAGGATTAGGTATACAAATATGCTTCGTTCAGGTACCCTTGTTGACAAGAGGTGTCTTCCTGTCCACAGACAGATATTGACTACCATTAATCCCATCTCCCTTCCCCTCTCCCCCCATAGTTTCCCATCTCTGTCAGTCATTTTCTTATAGTATTATATTGGATGTTCAAAGTTCACTATATGAGTGAGAACATGTGATACTCAGATCTTTGTTTCTGTGAGTGGTCATTCAGTATTATAGACTCTAGTTCCATCCAAGTTGCTGCGAAATTCATGATTTTGTCCTTTTTTATGGCTGCGTAGTATTCCATCATGTATATGTACCACATTTTTTTAATCCAGTCCTCTTTTGATGGACAGCATGGTTGCTTCCAGGTTCTTGCTATTGTGAACAATGCTTCGATAAACATACATGTGCAGGTATCTTTTTTATAGAGTGATTTGAGCTTTTCAGGGTATATTCCCAGTAGGGGGATTGTGGGGTCATATGGAAGGTTGATATTTAGAGCTTTTAGGTATCGCCACACTGGTTTCCACAGAGGTTACACTAGTTTACACTCCCACAAATAGTTTAGAAGTGTTCCCTTTTCGCCACACCCTCTCCAGCAACTGTTATTTTTTTAGTTATTGATAATTGCCATTCTGACTGGAGTTAGGTGGTATCTCAGAGTGGTTTTGATTTACATCTCCCTGATGATTAGTGAGGTTGAACATTTCTTCATGTGTCTGTTGGTTGCTCGGATGTCTTCCTTTGAGAAGTGTCTGTTCATATCTTTTGCCCATTTTATAATAGGGTTGTTTGTTTTTTTCTTTTCTGCATGTTTGAGTTCCTTGTAGATTCAAGATGTTAAGCCTTTGTCAGACCTGGAGTTGGCAAATACTTTTCCCCAATCTGTAGGCTGTCTCACTGCTCTCTTGATGGTTTCTTTGGATTTGCAGAAGCTTGTTAGTTTAATGAGGTCCCACTTGTCTACCTTATCTCTTATGGCCTGTGGGTTTCAGGTTTTGTTCAGGAATTGGATGCCAGTTTCAATTTCCATGAGGGTATGTCCTTCATTTTCTAAAATTCTTATGGTTTGAGGTTTTACACTTAGATCTCTGATCCATTTAGAGTTAATTTTTGTGTATGGGGATAGATAGGGGTCCTGCTTCAATCTTCTGCATGTGGTCAGCCAGTTTTCCCAGCACCACTTACTGAATAGGTTTTCCTCTCCCCAGTGGTAGGTAGTGGAGGCTTTGTCGAAG
>CAUYQG010005840.1:0-34737 GCA_963574415.1 Tarsius wallacei
AAAAAAAAAAAATTAGCCAGGCGTGGTAGTGCGCGCCTGTAGTTCCAGCTACTTGGAAGGCTGAGGTGGAAGGATCACCGGAGCCCAGCAGGTCGAGGCTGCGGTGGCCAGGAGCGGCCACTGCACTCCAGTCTGGGTGACTGAGTGAGACTCCAACTCAAAAAAAAAACAAAGAAGGAAAGAAAGAAAGAAAGAAAGAAAGAAAGGACAAAATTATGAACTTCGCAGCAATTTGGATGAATTTAGTCTATAATACTGAGTCATCTATCACGGAAACAAAGAACCACATGTTTCACTTATAAGCAGATATTGAACAATTGTCATAATACAACAAGAAAGGGATTTGCAGTAGTGGGAAACTGCCAGGGGAGGGGTGGCGGGATTGGCAGTAGTGGGAAACTGCTGGGGGTGGGGCACACCTCATCAACAAGAGTACCTGCATAATGAACATTTGTATACCTAACTCTGAATTGTACCACACATCTTCAAAATTAAAAAAAATATATATTTTTCTATATGTCTATATATATCCTACTGATACTGTTTCAGTGGAGAGTATTGACTAAAACAGTATATTTTTCAGGGTAGGAAGAAAGAAAAAAATATTATTTAATATTTTGTTTGTTAGATTTCAAATTCTTAAATGCCATGCATTAGAAAGATTTTTATTTACACTAGCTCCAACCCCACACACAGTGTGTATATGTTTGCGAGCTCAGTCATCAGAATCACAAGGTTTGCAGGCCAGGCTTGTTTCTTTGGTAGTAATAGTCCCTCATAATCTTTGTAGGCTTTTGACCTATTTGCTTCCAGTTTATGTCCTATATAAATAACCACAGTCAGGGGTTTCCTTACCATCTGTATTTCTCTCAATTTAGTTACATTTACTTGAGATATTTTGAAACAATAGACTTTAGTGGGAGGAAAACATGGTTAGTCTGATCTTTGACACTGGGTTCTTTCTCATTTTCTGAATTATGATAACATGCAATAAGAGAGAGACCATACAGGTTTGAGGCTCCTACTTTGTAAAAAATTATTTCATCAGCACTATTTCTAATAGCTAGTCTGATTTCAAGGCTTTCTTGAAGGGCTTTGCTAAATGTGCAAAAAGGAAGCCAACCTATGTCAACACTGTTACTTTTTCCAACAAGTGTGGATAGATATAGACTCTCTTATCACGTGGAATGTTTTCCAGGTATTGCAGATGAGAGTTTGTCAAATGTCTCACTGAATCACAGAGAGGATGACCAGTTGTCATGCCTACAGTGTGTGTATCCTACCCTTAAGACCAAGTGCCAGCTGGGCTCGGTGGCTCAGCCTGTCATCCCGCACCTTGGGAGGCTGAGGGGAGTGGATTGCCTGAGCCCGCAGGTTCGAGACCTGCCTGAGCAACTTGCTGAGACCTCATCTGTACAATAAATCAAAAATCAGCCAGGCGTGGTAGCGCGTGCCTGTAATTCCAGCTACTTGGAAAGCTGAGGCAGAAGGGAGGATTGCCGGAGCCCAGCAGGTCAAGGCTGCAGTGGCCGGGAGCGGCCACTGCATTCCAGTCTGGGTGACAGAATGAGACTCCAACTCAAAAAAAAAAAGACCAAGTGCTAAGCCAATGGCATGTGTTTTATATATTTGTTAGGACAGTGGCCTGAGTATCAAATTCTATATTAATTATAGAAAGCAGCATCAATTGCATGAGACCCAAAATGTAGTGCTTAAGCACAAGACAGATTCATTTCTCTCTTACATAGCACTTCAGGATTAAAAAGACACTTTTGACATCTTCAATGTGAAGTTTTCAACTTTAAGGTCTAAGGGCAACTGCTCCCCTTGTCATCTTCCAAATGGTAGAAATAAGGAAAGGGGTAAGGGAAGCACCAATGCATTCATTTTTATGATAAAACACAGAAATAGCACATATACTTTGTTTCTGCCCAACTGGACAGAACTTACTTATGGCCACAGCAAGCTGCAAGAATCACTGGAAAATGTAGCTCTGGGCTATGTCACCACGTGTATCGCTAAAATGTGGGCATTCCAACACTAAAGAAGAGGGACTTGATATTGACAGGTGACCAGTGGTCTCTGCTGGAATTACCAGTGAGGTCAGAATAGCATGGATGGAGAGAGGAGGTGGGCATGAAAAACTCGCAGAGACAAGCAGTGTAAAAGATTACGCGAGAAACTCATCTTGCTGTTTGTAACTTGGATACCCTGAAAACGTTCATTCCTTAAGAAGAACTCACTCTAAGCTAAGACCTCCTTAGTGTCTTCTAGAGGATACTTCTCCAAATGGTACAGATGCCCAACTGCTGCTTGAACGTTTCCATTAGTCTCATTCTCCTTGGTTCTGTTACACGTAGACACCACGATAAGGAGACCTTGCTGTGTTTGTGCAGCAGGACCTCAGGAAAACTCAAAGAAGGGGGGAAACTAACTTAGTCTGGAATAGTTTTAGAGAAGAAGTTGAGGCAAATACAAAAAAGTAAAAAAGAACAGAAGAGTGTCAGACGTCGGTCAAGACTCATCAGAGGAGTCGTCTCTTCCTCTGCTACTCAGACTTTACAGGTCTATACAACTTCAGAATGACCTGGAGCCCAGCGAATTAGAAGGATTGGCATCCACAATAAAAATTCAAGGTTGGATTTGAACTTGTCACTTAATGGCTGTGCTCCTCAGTTTCCTCATGTATAAAATGTGGATAACACTTACTTCGTAGGGTTACTCTGAAGATTCAATGCGAGTAAATACATAAAATGCCAAGGCGTTGCGTCTTACACTTGGTGAATGTTTCATAAACATTATCTAAAAACATGTATCTTGGTGCGCTTATTTAAATCATAATAGATAAAAGATGGGAAATATATTGTTATTCAAAATAATATTTTCCACCGCTTCTACCATTGTTCACAGAACGCAGTAGTTGTTCATTAAATAAATGAAGGAAGGAGTGAATGAAGACACTTTGAGATCCATTAGAGCAACCAAACTACACAAGTCTTCATCAGACCTTCAAGTTTCTTGGCAGTTCTTAAATAGTGGCTCAAAAATGAAGAATTTGTGTTAGAAATATGAGCCAAAGCACATAATTTTATCTGAACAAAGTCAAAACTGCTTATTAACTTACAGTCAAGCTATAACATGAGTCTGGGAAAGTCAAAAAACACAGCAGTGAAGAAATTTTCTAGGACACAGAAATCACTTCTTTTATGAAAATGGAGCCATCTACAGGCCAAATTCATTTACCATTAAACCAAATACATTCCTTAAATTAGACGCCATAGAATATGAAGGCTTTTTCTTTAATTTCTTATTATTCTTATTTTTATTTCTTGTTAACCTTACTTTTCTACTTCCAAACATATTATTCTGTTCCAAAGTATATCCAGAATATGAATAGTGTTACTATCTTCCCCACCATCTTGTACCACCACCATTTCTGCCCTGGATCACTGCAGTAATCTAACTATTTGCCACCTTCTGCCTTTGATCCATTATAGTCTATGCTCAACAAAAGACTCAGAGGAATCCTTTCAAATGTAATGCACGTAAATAAATGTCCATTAAATTGAAAAATTAATGAGTCATACACAGTTCTAAGTATTGATGATAAAGCATAACAAAGACATTATGCCTGTCTTTACAAAAAAATCAGAAAATCTTATGAAAAGTCATATTCACAATAATAAAGGCAAAAGCAAAAGATGAGGAAGCCTGCAGCTAATTCCCTTTAAAAATGAGATTGGATTTAAGCTGAATTTCAAAACACAAGGAGACTAGAATCTTGTCTTTGGTCTTTTTAGTCAGATAAAAAGAATGCTAGGAAAATTGTAAAAACTTGTTGATTAATCCTTGGATTCCCTCTGATTGGTCTTGCCTGTGTAATTCACCCATCCCTGAGCCAATCACTCTGGCCAATCAAAATCATGAAGTTCTCTGATTGGTCAGAACTGAGACTTGAGCCTATGGCTGGAATCCAAAACTGGGATTATCTCTGCCCAAACGATACAGGTCAAGAGTGGAAGGGGACTGATTCTCTAAATATAATTTGAGGCTTCTTTCACTAGAACAAGAGATGCTGGGTAAAGACAAACCAAAAAAAAAGAGGATATAGAAAAGAGAATAAGAAGAATGGAGGTTGAATATATGGAAAAGCATGTTGAATGTGACCTGGCTAGGACTGACCCTTGACTGAGTTGGTCCATGAGTGGGAAAAGGGAATGGAAAGAGAGACATTAAACCTGTTAAACCACAGAGCAGCTACTGAGTGTGGCGTTACTGAGGGTGTTCTGCCAAGTTGTTGACTGGAGGGTTCACTGGGCGAGCTGAGAAAGGACATCATTCATCCATTCATTCATTCATCATATAACTGAAGGCATGCATATGTGCGTGAAAGAATGAACGAAATAATAAACAACTTTACAACAACTTTTTAACATAGACATTATTTATCCCATTTTATAATTAAATAAAGTGAGTCACAAAGGCTGACTAGTTCTGTAAAGTTCTCATAATATGTCAGCAACTGAGAATTTTAGCTAGGGGTTCAACCTCTGAGTCATCATGCCTATGTGCTCAAAAAATGGGATGCATTAAGACAGGGTGCTTAGTATTGTGAATAATGTCTAATCCTAAAATTTAAAATTGTGACAGAGACTTTTATAATAAAAAAATATAGATTAAATCTGGACTCTGTCTTTTGCTAGCCAAGAGTCCTTGGGCAAGTTATTTTATCTCTTTTAGCCTCCATTTCCCCATCTGTAAGATAGTGACAATAACACATTTTTATTACAGATATGAAATGAAATAACCTATATGAAATTACCTATATAACATATTTAAAATTAGATAAATAAATTACATAACACTAATTAAATTTATGTGATATTTAAAAAATAATATAGAAACCATGGTTTATTCTTCAAAACAAAACAATGCCAAACACACACACACACACATACACACACACACACACACACACACACACACACACACCTTATTTTGACTTTCAACCAAGCACAATTCCAAATCACTCCCCTGCTATTATTTAAGTTAATATAGTTATGTATAGGGAAAGACAGATATTACACCTAAAAATATGGTCCCAGCTAACTCACAGGATCCTGAAAGCAGTTTAGGTTTTTTTTGTTTTGTTTTGTTTTGTTTTGTTTCTTGCTTGTTTGTCATTTTACACTATCTGCAACCTCTCAGACTTCAGAAGCTTTGAATCAGCACTGCATTACCTTGCCATATATTGGGCACAAATATAAAAAGAAAAAGAAAAATCAAGCCGTAACTCTGGACTCCATCCAGGGTCTTGTCTTGAGTTTAAAGTTGTATAAAATGTCTTTCTTCTACAAAATGAAAGTAGTAACCAAAGCCTTGCCCATGTCAGACCACTGCAGTCTCTTCAGTGTTTTGCTCTAATGTAAACTCCCTGACCCCACATCATGACTCCTCTACCCTTTGTGATAGCTTCCCTCCTGGCCTCAAAAGTTTAGTCACGCACTTCAGTGTAATCACTTTCATTCCTTCCCTTTTATTTCTATCACTGATCAACAGCTATATCTGTGTCTCACTAGTACCTACTATCCTGCATACAAAACTGGACAAATATTTTCCATAAAGGAAAATAATTGATAAATGGAGATTTAATGAAGTTAAAAACGTCTGTTCATCAAAATATATCACTAAAGGAGTGAGAAAGATGGGAGATATAATTGCAATTTTAAAATCTGATGAAAAAATGTGTGCTTAAAATATATTTTAAAAATTTACTTTATATGGCTCAAGCCTGTAATTCCAGCACTTTGGGAGGCCGAGGTGAAGGGATTGTCTGAGCCCACAGGTTCAAGACCAGCTCGGGCAACTTGGCAAGACCTCATCTCTACAATAAAAATAAAAAAATTAACCAGGCACGGTAGTGCACCTGTAGTTCCGGCTACTTGGAAGGATCACCTGAGCCCAGCGGGTCAACGCTGGGGTGGCCGTGAGCATGCCACTGCACTCCAGCCATGGCAACGACAGAGTGAGACTCCAACTCAAAAGTTTAAAAAAATATACTTTAAAAAAAAGGACAACCCAATTTTTTAAGTAGGTGAAAGACTTGAATAGGCAGTTCACTAAAGAGGATACCGAAATGTGGCAATAAGCACATGATAAGGTGATCAATACAAGGAAGGAGTCATAAAATAGGAAATCCATATAGACTACTTAATATTAAACTATGTACTAAGGACTTTAAGTGTATTACTTCACTTAATCCTTACAATAAACATTTGAAATAAGTACCATTATTATCTTCATTTTAGAGATTAAAGTACTGAGGCCCAGAAATAAATATCTTGTCTAGGTACACTTGGCTGGCAATGGCTAGACTCAAGATTGAAAACTAAATTTGTCAACTTACCATGTCAACTGTGGTATTAAACACTAGCCTATCCTGCCCTCAGTGAGACAGAATGTGGGAGATACATTATTCCATTTTCCTCTGCCCAGGGAAGAACTTCTCAGATAAGGACACAGGCCGAAGAGCATGCAGACATTTCATTTCCAGAGCTCCATTCTGGCCAGTCATACTTAGTCCTCTGTATGTGTGCCCTCCATACAGAAAACATTTCCCATCATGGAATGCAAAGACAGTGTGTAGGCGTTGGAGTCTGAGTGATCTCACAGTTCTCCCTCTTGTGTGCTCTTGGACAAGTCCATTTCCACATCTACAAAATGAAGATGATGGATCTTTTTCATAAAGTCATTGAATGAATGAAAATGGAAAATGTTGTCTTGAACTACTGCAGTTTGGTAAGCTTTTGTTTGATTCTTAGTTTTGCTTTCATTTTTTAACCATAATGGAGCATAACCTAGGATATCTGATATACTTTCCTTTCAGATGTTTTCTACAATCTTCACAATAGTCCTGGAATGTATTTCAGAGAGGTTATTAACTTAAATATCACATAGTATTTATGTGAAGGTAACTCGTACTCTTATCCACTGCACAGAACGTCCCCCAAATTCCTTTCCTCATCTCTCCTTATATGACTTGGCCTGGGCAATTTGGAAGAACACCCAAGTACCATTGTCTCCTTTCACACTTAGCACCAGTACTAAGATGCTAAATTTTCACTTCCCCCCTTCTGCATCTCATCATGACCTTTTTTCAGCAAGCAGAGTCAAATAACTATAGTTACTACTTAAGCATCATCTTCTTTGTGACATGTCTAAATTTTGAGACGTTTTTGTCCAAAACCTTCCTTCCTGCTCATTCCATTCCGCTCTTCACAATCTGCTGTCTTCATCCACCCAATTCCCCAAATTGGTACTCTTAGTGTCATCTGTGGTTCTTCTCTCCCTTTCATCCCTTATTTACTGTTTCAGGATAGACTGAGTTTAACCCACTGCCTCAAAACCTTCCTGCCACTGGTAGTTCTTGCCATCTGGGTTTTTAGCCCTGTAATTGTAGCTAGCATCTTTCCACCTGGTCCCTCTGCTTCTCCCTATCCTCTTATCTACACTACCTGTAGAATAAGTTTCAAACTTCTCAAGTGGCTAATAAGGCCGGCACTTTCTAGACCTGCCTTTCCAAGTGCATCTAGCACACATCTCTCCTCACAGCCTATACTTCTGCCATCTTGACATTATCTCCATTCCCTTCATGAACTTTTGTGCAAAGCTGCTTTTCTGTTCTCTCAGCCCAACCCATCTGGCAATCTCCCACACACCACTCAGAGTGCTGTTAAATGTAGCTTCCTCTGAGAAAGCCCTCCACCCCCACCCCACCAGCCCTGTTGGTTACTTTCCACCTCAGTCTCCCGATTAGCTGGGACTACAGGTGCATGCCACCGGGACTATAGATGCATGCCACTATGCCTGGCTAAATTTTTGATTTTTTGCAGAGATGAGGTCTCCAAAGTTGCCCAGGCTGGTCTCAAAACCTGAGACCAATCCTCTCACCTTGGCCTCCCAAAGTGCTGGGATGACAGGCGTGAGCCACCATGCCCAGCCTGAATTATGATGTGTATTTTCTAATCACTGACATTCCTCAGGAGTAAGAGTTGCATCATTTTTGTCTCTCTATCCCCAGTGCTCAGCACTATACCTGACATATAGAGCTGTTAAGGGGATTAGGAAGATTAGAAAAGATATCAGAAAGGAAAGCAGATACAAAATGAATGAGTGAATGAAGTTCTTACAGATCGAACCTAAAATGTCCAACTTGAAGAAATGAATGCCAATATACAAATGTAAGAGCCACAAGTGAGGATGAGAACCTGATTTGGAGAAAGATATTATTACACCTAGATCACTCACATATCCCTCAGAACTCTTAGACTTGGTGATCTGTGACAGCCCTCCTTCCTCTAAGACACTACAAAGCTTGGAAGTAAACAAACTGACCAGTGACCTAAGCATAGCCCTTTACTAACTGAAGCAGGGAGGAACAGCTCCAGTATTTCTCAGCAACAGCTTTAAAGATAGAAGAAGAAAAAAAACATTGCCTCAGAAGCAAAATACAAAAGACACTGTCTGGATGAGGGACAAAGCACATGAAGTCAGAGAAAATGCTTTTTATATGAGAATATCCAAGACAACCCTTCCCCTCCTGACACCCGCCCCCCCACAAAACTATCCTTATTACACCAGGACAAATTGGAAGTCCATTCCAATGCAAAGCAGCTTCCTTTAGGGGAAACCAAATAGTGCCGAGGTCTTGCTGAGTTGGACCTAGAAACTCCATACTTTATTTTAAGACAGAAATTTTAACCTTGCACGTGTGACTCTGCTATTCCCAATTACCAATTTTTATAATCGTCCTTGGTTGTCCTTACTGTTCTGTGCCTGAAGCCTTTTTTGGGACTTGGGAGGAATGGTATTGTATGGAAAGGTCTTATCTGTGCTGCCAGTGTCAGTGACAGCCAGGAACAACCAAGTCAAGTTCCATGAGAATGCAGGACCAGCTACCACAATGGTGTCCCGAGGACCAGAACACAATCTGGGAACACAAATTTTGCTTGACAATATCTCCAGTGGCCAAGGAAGCTGCTTGTATCTTCAGCAGGCCAAGTTTGTTAACTCATACTCTGCTCTCCACTGTCAGCATGCGTATTTATACCCTTTGCCCTTTTCCTGAGTGACATTCAGCATCTGCAAACAAGTATGTTGTCTCCTTACATCTCTGGATCAGACATTTTCTTTTCTTTTTTTTTTAATCCACACCCTCCCCCCAATGGATCATACTGTCAAGAAAGAACGCCAGAACACTTCACTGCTAACATTCTCTCTCATTGTCAGGACATTTACACGATGCTACCAAGAAGATTGCTGCCCAGTTCGCTCACACTTAGGGCTCTACCTGCCTCTGCCATCTTTGGCCAGAGCAGAATGGTCAGACGAATCAACACTGGTATTTTCAAAAGAAGCCCCTCGGAAAAATATTTCGGGTGAGGCAGGGACTCAAAAATTTGGCCCATCCGGGACATAATCACAAGGCTTATTGGGATAACTGAGGCAGCCTTCCTTATTTTAAATTGGAAGAAGCTGCCAGCAACTCTAGGTACCTCTGAACACGTCTTCATCTTCAGTTTTCAGCAGTCACCTGAATGGCCTACACAGAAGCCAGAAGTTGTGCTGACAGAAGACTACTTTCCAATGGGTTTTCTGCATCAGTCGGCTGTATTGGTTAAGTTGCTTATCAGTTAACTAAGGTATGCTGTAATAACAATGGACCTCATAATCTTAGTGGCTTATAAGTCGTCATTTCTCTGGACAGTGGCCAGCTCTGGTTCTGCCCCTTGTCATCTTCACCTTAGCGCACAAGCCACCTAAATGGTCTCTCTCTGTGGAGTGACCAAACACTCCAGTTTATCCAACATGGCCCTAGCATATGCCCACTATTAATAGGGCGGTAGATATCTTCTCATTTTCAAAAGCATCCTTTTTTGTCAATAAGTTACATGTCACCTTTTCTCTCTGGATCATTGGTGATTTCATAGCAAAGGAAAAAAAGATAGGGCAAAAACACAAGATGGCTGTTAGAAGTTTCTGCTCAGAAGTGACTCGAGTCATGTCTCTCCACATATCATTGACTAAACCAAGTCACATAGCCACTCCTGAGTCAAGTGAGGTGAAAAGGCATAATTGCTCTAAGGAAATTATGAAGAGCAGCAAACATTTTGAACTAAATACAGTCTGCTACAGTGAATAATGGCAAGCATAAAGAGAAAATAAAGTGATATAAATGGTTTTCCCAAAGTATGTGTGTTAAAGGTAAAGGGGTAGCATTAGAGTCACTGTCATTTGGGGATTATACAACTTTATCAATTTTCTAGTTTTGCCCAATGCTCTCATGTTATGAGATACAGCGCATTGTCCCACACCCAGACAGTGCCCTTTGTATTTTACTTCTGAGCCAATATTCTTTTTACTTATGCAAAAAAAAAAAAAACTGAGTCCTAGGAGGGGGGGAGTAACTTACCCAAGGTCTTAAAAGTCTGTGGACCAGTCTATGACCAGCTATTAATAATACGAGCATCTAGGAGCGTGATAAAAGGAAAAGAAGTTACGAGACAATGTAACCATGTCTGTCTAAATCCAGAGCAATCCCAAACCACTCAATTTGCCTAGCATTAAGATAGTTGTAAAAAACGGTGTGTTACACACAGAGTAAATGAGAGAGCACACAACATGAGAAACATTGTAAGAACGTGAACATAATGCAACTTATGTTATGAATTATTCTTATTTTATGAGGAATAATTTTGGAGAAATTCTCACCTTACATTCAGACATATAGGGCATATGAGTCTCATCTCCTTGTCACTAGGTGACTTGACTACCACTCTGTGCTCTAAGACTCAGGTGCACGGAGACCAGTGGTTCTCAATCCTCACTGTAATCATGAAGCCTAGTTATCATCTCCAAAATCTTGACTCCGCTGATGTAGAAGAGGTGCTGAGAGATCGTACTATATAAATAGGTCCCAGGCTATTCTAATTTACATCCAGCATGGAGAACCAGCAATGTAGGTTTTGTTTTGTTTCGTTTTTACACTGTTCCATGGATCATGGTAATAGACCTGATTTTCGGTCTAGCTAGCCTAATAAGGAGAGTCACGTACCATTTTTATGAACCAAAAGTCTGTTCCTCCCGGAATTCATATGTTGAATCCTCAGCTTCCAACATGATGGTATTTGAAGATGAAATCTTTAGAAGGTACTTAGGGTTACATGAGATTGGGGGGTGAGCCCTTCATGATGAGACTATTGCCCTTATAAGTAAGACGAGTCACCAGGGAACCAGTGTTCTTTCTCTTCCTCTCCCTCTCTCCCCCTCCCCTTCCCCTTCCACTTGCCTTCCCTTTTCCCCTCACTTCAGACAGACACACAAAAAAGAGGTCATATGACATGTGAACACATAGCAAAATGGCGGCAACCTGCAAGCCAAGAGAAGAGGATTTATGTCTTGCCAGAATGTTGACCTCAGACTTCCCAATTCCAGAACTGTAGAAAATTAATTTCTGTTGTTTAAACCACATAGTCTATGGTATTTTGTTATTGTAGCCTGAGCAGACAAATGCATCTTTTTTTTCTCAAAATGTCCTAAGTTCTATGTAACACTGCTAGCACCTCCAAACACACACAAACACACACACACACACACACACACACACAAACACACGCCTGGTTTTTTTCATCTGTTCACTTGCAATCCATTTTTAAATGGAAACTAACAAGCCGGGCTCAGTGTCTCAGCCTGTAATCCCTTGCTTGGGGAGGCTGAGGTGAGTGGATTGCCTGAGCCCATGGGCTCGGGACCCGCCTGGGCAACTTGGCGAGACCTCATCTCTACAATAAATCAAAAAACTAGCCAGGCGTAGTAGCGCGTGCCTGTAGTTCCAGCTACTTGGAAGGCTGAGGCGGAAGGATCCCCTGAATCCAGCAGGTCGAGGCTGCGGTGGCCGGGAGCGGCCACTGCACTCCAGTCTGGGCAACAGAGTAAGACTTAAACACAAAAAAAAAAAAAAAAAAAAAGGAAGCTAACAAATAATTTATTATATAGACCAAGCACTTTTTGAACTAAGAGGGAGCACTATTTCTTCCATGTAGAGAAAAGAGTCTTCAGTGTTTTTAGTTTGAAAAGTCAATTTCTAATAAGTCCAAGACTAGGGGTTAAGAGACTTTTTGGTCTCATGCTAGTTCTGCTACTTAGCTGTCCACTGGACACTGAGAAGTCACTTCAGCTCTCTGGATATCACTGTAAAGATAATTAAACAAATGCTTTTATAACGTCCTTCCTTCAAGTTTGGGAGTTGTGCAATCATCCAAAAGGCAATACTCCTAACCTTCTTTGTAAATGAGTTAAGTTTTCCAAAAATGCCAAGATCCAGACTCCTCTCCAACTCCAAATTGCTTTAATTGATCCTGAGCAGGTAAGGCCAGTATATTGGTATTTTAAAAACGCTCTCTAGGGGATTCTAATGGGCAGCCAGGAGTACAAACTAATGAGCTGTTTTAAAAATTTTTGGCAATGAAGATACAGACTCAGATGAACTCACTTGTCCCAATCACATTGCTTTTAAGTCAGGACAAAACCATGGTAGTCTAGCCGCAAAACTCCTTGCACTATATGAGGTGCGGGGCTCACAGCACCTTATCGGTTGCCATGATTCTGCCACTCATATGTGAACGTGTGCTTGGCTAATTAGTCAGTCACACCCACCTGTCAACTGCTGCAGGTGTCAGGGACTAAAACTTTGGTGATTGTAGAGCTAGGGAAGGGGCCATTCTTCCATCTGTATCCAGTGGAATATACGGTCCTCTAAAGCTGGGTGTTGAAAAGGAGAATATGGCATACAGAAATGAATTGTGAATTATACATAGGAATGTTTATACACTGCTTTGGTTTGCATTTCCACATGAAACTATTTTCTAGTACTCTACATTGGCATTCTGACTCATGTTACATTCACGGCTTATTCTTCAGTTGCGGTAATGCAGAGTTCTGTCTACATGTACTATTAACTGTCATCTGAGCTTACCACTCAATGCAGCTGATAATGACACGTTCTGAAAGAAGAGTGTCACATCCAATTAACTTGACAGGCTCCACCGATTCGGCAAAAATGGAAGCTGTTTTGCGGAATCTCAGTATAAATAGAGAAGTAACCAAGTGCAAGGACTACAATAGAATAACATTGGCTTAACCTCAGACACTTTGTAAGTGATTAGAAAGATTTTTAAGCTTTGGTGCCAGAGACCAATGTCCAAATCCCAGTTCTTCTCCTTACTAGTTGAATGGTCTTGCACGAGTTTCTTAGCCCCACTTTTATGAAAAATATCTAGCTAATTTTTAACTGTATTTCCCCAAAAAAGTACACAAAAATTTGTGTGTTCTTATTAAATAAGATAACAGAATAAACCTTTTCGTGTGCATGAGATCAACTTCAGAAACTGAACTGACCAGTAGTACTCCTGAAGCTCCCAGAACTGTATCCAACTTTCCACCCATTCTCCCAGCGAGACCTCCATGCCTCTGTCGGCTATCCCCTTCCTCTCCTCTTAGGTGTTCCCTACCTTTATAAGTGTCCCTAAATATATTTGCAATGCATTTACCTGTTCCAAATTTCAGAATCGTGTTACATGCACGTCTTCTGTGCCTTCATTTCCTCTCCATTGTGGCTTTATTTCTTCTCCATTGGTGATTGTAGAGCTAGGGAAGGGGCCATTCTTCCATCTGTATCCAGTGGAACATACGGTCCTCTAAAGCTGGGTGTTAAGAAGGAGAATATGACATACAGAATGAATTGTGAATTATACATAGGAATGTTTATACACTGCTTTGGTTTGCATTTCCACATGAAACTATTTTCTAGTACTCTACATTGGCATTCTGACTCATGTTACATTCACGGCTTATTCTCTACCTGTGTATACAGCTAGAGGTCACTGGTTTTCCACTACTGTATAGTATTCCTCTGGTTGAACACAAAATAATATATGCAACCGTTCTACTGGTGGTGGCCATTTAGGCTGCTTGATATTATAAATGATGTTAAGAAAAGCATTTCTGCAAAAGTATTTATCGCAGTGTAAAACTGTCCATTTCTCTAAATCGGTGGTCAGCAAACTACAGCCCGAGGGTCACATCTGGCCTGCCATCAGTTTTTGAAAATACAGTTTTATGGGAAAACTGCCACATCCATCCATACACATATTATCTATGGCTGCCGTCCCCTCACCAAAGCACAAGATCCCACTTGCCCTTCTGAAAGGCTCCTCCTGTCCTCAGTCCTCACCCCCCAAGTTCTATGTCCTTCCAGTAAAAAGCCTCCAGTTCTTTCTTTTTTTCTTTGTAAAATAATCATTACCTTGTGATCATTCGAAGAAACAACCTAAATCTTTAGCAACTACTTTTACAAAATAGGCAAGAAAGTTAAATTTCCAACCCAAGCAAAGGTAAGGGGAAATAAATATGTTCATTCAGTCCACAGGGTGGAAGTGTAATCCTGGCTGGCAGGAACAAAAGTAAAGAACCTGTCTGGAATGAAAGTAGCTTTTTTCCTCCCTTTTCTGCACTTCACACTTGTTCTTGCTTGGAGGCCATCCTTTCTAGGAGCAACTCCTTTCCCTCTCTCCTGGGCAACTTGATCTAGAAACAGCCAGATGACTCCAGAAGAAACCCGAAGTGTGGGCTGGTCTGGCCTCTGCAACTACTACAGGGGGAATGCCAAGAACATCACATCATGTGAGTTTTTGGAAGGGAATCTGTTGCACCCATCTTTACGGTGCAGTCCAGTCCCATGACTCAGAACTTTACTAGGCTGTCCCAGAGGTCATTTTGCCTTGAAGCCTGTTATTTGCTCCTGGTGGAAACATGCCACTCCCCAATAAGGAGTAAGTGTGGTTTGTGGAAAAATCTGGAACTCACTTCCATAGAGATAAACGCCTGGGAAATGTTATGTCCCTGGAAACCCAGACTTCTCAGATAGGTTTCAAACCTGGCTCCTGCTCTAAAGAGTAATTAAGAAGGCTATTTGGCTACTCATTTCCATCTATTTTTCAACAAACCATTTAAGACAAGTGGCAACTAGGCAAAAGGCGTAGAACCGGTATAGGTAAAGGTAAATCTGAAATAGTCCCTGTCCTTACAGACAGGGTCACCTATAATATTTTCAGGACCCAATGCAAAATAAAAATGCAAGACAACCTGTTTTAAGATGACAATAGCAAGATATTAAACCAAGTGTGTGCACTTCTCGACCTGGGTTACTGTGCAGCTTCACGGGCCTCGTGCCGATGGAGTCGGCCTTCATAATCCACTAGATGAGAAAAGCACAAGAGCACCAACCTCCTAAAGCAAGAAAGAGTGACAATTGTGCGAAATGCACATTCAAGCATTGTGCGAGAGGAGTGTGATTCGAAAGGATAAGCAGGGCAAGCACCACCCCACATCAGGAGGTGTTCAAACTGAACTTTAAATGAGTAAAGATACTTTGATAGGCAGACAGTGTGACATAGTGTATCTTTGTCTAGACAATAGCATAAGAAAAATTTGGTGGTGTAAAATGTTTGGTTTAGTAGAAAGCCCCAGGGACTGGAATGTAGGGTGCTGTTGATGGTATGGTACTGACACACCTGGAAAGGTCACTTGGTCTCAATTACTGGGTATCCCTGGGACCCTGAATTCCTTGAACTTGGACTTTATCTTGAATTGAATATGCTGAACCTTCTGAGATTTCTAAGTGGGAGAATGGCATGCTCAGTTCTAAAATGCCAGAAAAAAAATAATAACTTCAGTGGCAAATGGACAGGGAAAATTATCAAAAAATAGTTACTAACACCCAGGGAGAAAAAATGAGACACTGTGTTACAGATAGAAAGGTGACCGATAAAAGACACAATGCAGTAGGCCTTTCTCCTTTGAAAAAAAGCGAGGGTATTGCCAAGAATAAAACTGTTTCTGAAAGAACGATGTGAGGTGATATCTATGCAGCACTCCTAAAGAACTCAAGGCTCGGCTTAGGAAGATTGTTCTTGGGCCCAGCCAAGCAATGAACAAGCACAGACCAACACTGAGGTGTTCTCGGCTGGGGAGCTGTCAGCAAGGTAAACACCTACAGAGCATAACCAAGGATGGAAGATCCACCCCAAGTTGCCCTTGTCACCATGTGTTTGCTCTGGTCACACTGCTGGGCTGTCGAGATAAAGACAGGTCTGAAACATCTAATTCCTACCAAAAGTTTGAGTTCAGTAGAGCTGGGCAAGTTCACACAAACCCACCCAGAAACTCTTTTTATATTTTTTTTCCATAAAAAACACTGGATGCAGATTTTTTAAATTAGTAGATGAGTAGGAACCAGAAAAATATTTTTTCAAATTGCGCTTGCAAGATCTATTTAAATACCTAAGGGTATCATTTGTTTAAAATAAATTTTTAACAAATGGCAAAAATTTTGATACCAAAAAATAGATGGCAGGCATTAAAATATTGGTTTATTGCCCTGATTCAAAGTCAAGATATTTGCAGCATATTAGAGGTGGAGCAATTGTATAGAAAGAGCCTGGCTCAAGTCATGGCTCTGCAACCTGACTATTGATCCGATCCGAGACAAGTAATTTAGCTTCTCTGAGACTCTGTTTCCTTACCTTGAAAAATAGCATACCACTGCTTTTCAAACATTCCAAGATTACTATATTGGGCAAAAGATGAGCAGATAAGCATTAAGCTTTGAGGATGCCAAGGACTCTAGAAATCTGAGGTGTTGTCAGAAGTACTACAGACATCAGTGGCCTACAATTTTTTGACTTACAGTTTTAATTTACTTCCTTATAGCAAACACAATCCCAAGAAAACGTGGTATAGAAACCATTTTTATTGTTGTTGTTGTTGTCATGTGTGTTGGTTTGGAGGTTTTTCTTGGGAGTGGGTACCAACAAACTTGTAGCAAATACTTGCAGGCATCATGTCAAGAGACTGTGGAATATAAGGAATAACTAGGGAGGCCTTCGAGGTCCTTCAGTAGCTAACCAAGAAAATGAACTCCATGCATGTTGTCTTCTGAGCATTCGGGAAATGTTAAAATAAATGAACCCAGCAAACACTTTTAAATCATATTTATTTTGCTTTCCTGTCCCCAACAGAAGGCACTCACTCATGAATCATCCATTTTATGTATAAGCAATGTTGTTACCTCCTAGTTGGCTACTTCTGATTGTGCAAACTGGCGGTGTTAAGTCCGCCTGGTCCTGGAACAAAGAATTCAGCAGGCTCTTGCCCAGATATGTCTTGAGTTCACTAAGTTTGGGTTTCTCCCTCCCCATTAGAACGAAAAGACCTTGGGGGCAGGGACTGACTTCTCTGTTGTATCCTCAGCTCCTGGTGCAGTGCCTGGCACATGATAGGTACCAGAATGAGCAAGGATGAAAGAATTCTCACACATGCACAGCCAAGTTCTCTTCTCCATATCAGATTTCCATGGATTTTCCTGTTATGAATCTTTTTCTAAAGAAAGCAAAGAGTCAGTTGGATGACTTAGGCAGCTTTTCATTTTTTAATAATACAATTCTACCGACTGTACAGTTTAATTCTTTATATAGCTGTAGTGAGTATTAAATGGGTTTACATGTGTAAAGGGTTTAATATGCATGTGGTCTGTCCTCTACAAGCTAAAGATTATTGTTATCTGTTCATGAGAGGCAGTGCGGAAGCCCTAAAGCCCAATGACTTGTATTCCTACCCCCACTTCTGCTGTGACTGCTGTGTGACCCCAGGCGTGTGACTTTATAAGGAAGAGACTAATACTGCTTATCCCATAACATTGTTGTGAGGGTCACACGAGATACTGTGTGTAACAATAATGCAGGAAAATGGGACACAAGCACAGAACTGGGAACACTGTACGCAAATGCTCAATAAATACTAGAAAATAAAGAAAACCCAAGAAGTGTTTCTGAATCCCTTGCTATATACAAGACACTAGGCTAGCTGGTCTGGAGAAAAGAGACAGGACGGAATCCCAACACTGATGGAGTCTGGCTTCTCAGCAGAAAAGGTGTCAATGTAACGTTGTCAGGGGAATAAGTGATAACAAGAAAAGATAGACTTTCTGTCTGTTGTTCTCCCAGAGCTCAGGACCAGCACATAGTTGACATAATTGAGAGAAAAGAGATTTATATAGCAGCCCTTTAAATGACTCATCAGCAATCGGATATTAGTTTGATACATAAAATAAAAATATTTGAACTCATCTAATCCTTATAACAAAACTGCAAAATAAAACTGCATTTTACAGATTGAAGTTCAGAAAAGATAAGTAATTGCCCAAGGTCACATATGAAGTGTGACCATACCTAACTGCTCTAACAAATAAAAATGTGTAACAGTGTAAGCATATAGAAGCTTGTTTCTTGCCTGCTGGGTTGATAAACAGAGAGGCAGAGACCAGGCTGCTAGAAGCTCAGTCAACATGGGTGTTCTAGCAAAATAAAGAGGAGAAAGAGGGTACGGGTGAGTACATGGGAGGTTTAATGGGCCGGGCCTGGAAATGGTGCACACCATTTGTGCTAAATTTCCATGATCTAGAGTTCCATTACATGGCCACACTTAACTCCAGGGAGAAATGGAAAATGTGAAGTCCGACTGGGTAGCAACTTCCCAGCTCTAACTGCATGCTGTGGAATGTGGAGCATAAGTATTTGTGTATATTCAGCCACCAAAGCCATGAGTCAAAGCCATATCAAGCTGCCTCAAAAGAACATGCTCCCAAACACTGACTCTTGTAAGAGCTGCTGATGGTCCCAGTGCCGCTGATGGTCCCTACGTGCTACACTTATCTCAGACCATCCTCAAAACAGCTCTATGAAGTGGAAGACAAAAAAAACTGCCACCCAAGAGAATTAAACAATGTGTTGCTTTCTTTTATGACAGTGAGATGAGAAAGCATGTGTTTGACCAGGGCCTGAATCACCCCAAACCCCATCCTATTTTCTCTTTCTTTCTTTTACTCTGTTTTGTTTTATTTTTAATTGAAAGATAATAGTTGTGCATATTTATGGGATGCAATATGGTATGCTTTGATACATGTACACATTGTGAAATGATCAGATCAGGATAATCAGCATATCACTTACCTCAAATATGTATCATTTCTTTGTGGTAAGAATATTCAACATTCTTTTTTAGCTCTTTAAAAATATGTAATTTTGACCATGTCCCAGTACCGTTCCAGCTCTGTGTTCAGCCCTAAAGCCAAGTTCAGAGACCAGTCTTGAAGAATGTCTTTTACCAGTTATTCCAGGGGCAGGATTGATCTGTCGCCCCCAGGATGCCACCAAAGGCCTGAAGACATCCTAGGGACTGTTATTTTGGCCTGTATGATACCATCACTAGATTATCTCATCTTCCAGATAATCCTTAATGTGGGTTATCCAGGAATCCCACAACAAGACACCCCACTGAGAGAAAGAAATTTTGGCTTTGTGCACAAAGATTAAATGTACTTGTAGCTGTAGGAACACAATATTTCTCCTGAAAAGTTTACCATATGATGGTGACATTTATCAAGACTAAAAAGCTATAATTCTATTCATATATTACTTTGAAGTTAAAAACTGAAATTGTGTTTACTGGACATAGATTTAAAGACTTCCATTTTCAAAGTAACCACAGACCAATTTTTACAGTGGGGTCTTATATCAGAGTAAATTTCATAGTGGTTGCTGCTTCTAAAAGAATTTCATGACACCGATCTTATGAGCCCAGACTTTGGAACCAGGCTGTATATGTTTAAATCACAGCTGTGTCACTTCCTTAGCTGTGTGACCAGGGCAGTGGCATTTAATACTGAAGGTCAGTATTTCCCAATCTGTTAAATGGGGACAATTGCAGTTCTTATTTCAGGGTACTGTTGTGAAGACTGGACTCAATGTGTCTACAGAAATTACTCTGCAAAACACTCGATCTGTGGTAAGCACTCCCCAGACAGTGTGAGCCAATTCGATGCTGATCATAATTCTGAAAGACACAATCCTGAACGCCATAATCCCAAGTGTTGAAATCTCAATCGATCAAAATACTTAAAGTCTAAAATCCCTAACATCTAAAATCCCCAAAATCACAATCCTAAAAGATTAAAATCCCAAATGCTGAAATCCTAAAAGCCAAACTCTGGGGAAGGAATTAGAGTGTTCTTTGTTCCCACACAGGATAGTTGCATCTTGTTAGTTGCATCGTGATAGGTGGAAGTAACTTGTTATTGTAACAAGTAACAAGTTACCTTGTTATTGTTTTCATTTGGGATGTAAGTATGGTTTCAGAAAATGCACTTGGATACCTAGCTGACAAGGGGTGAACTTGTAGACATAATTTTAGTTGTCAATTGACTGGATTAAGGAATGCCTAGAAATCTAGTAGAGCATTATTTTGAGTGTGTCTGTGAGTGTGTTTTTAGAGATTAGTGTGTGAGTCTCAGTGGACTTGGTGGGAAAGATCCGTTCTCAAGATTGGCAGGCACATCCAGTCAGGTGGGCCCAGGAGATAACAAGTACAGAAGGTGATTGGTCTTGCTCTGAGACCCGGGAGAGAGTTTTCTGCGGCCGTGGAAATCAGAACTTCACGCTCTCTAGCCTTCGGCCTCCAGTGCTCACACCAGTGACTCCTGGGACCTGAGACTTTGGGCCTCAGACTGAGAATTATACCACCAGCTTCCCTGGTTCTGAGGTCTGTGGACATGGACTGAGGCACCCCACTGGCATCTCAGGATCTCCATCTTGGGTCTTTTCAGCCACCATAATTCCGTGGGCCAATTCCTCTAATAAATCCCTTCTCATGTATCTGTATACATACCCTATGTTCCTGTCTCTCGGGACTAATACAGATTTACTGTTGGGGAAGGTGATGATTATTACTTCTTACTGTATTCTTTACAACAGAATGGAAGACATTTGTGAAAATTGTTCCTTTGCAAAAAAAGGTTGTGATAAATGAAGTATATGAGGCTACTTAATGGTGAAAGACAAAATTTTTAAAACTATCATTAGAGCTGTAAAAGCAGAAAATCACTTAATTGCAACAACTGCACAATAGCCAGACTTTCAGATGAACAGCATATACTTACAACATCTGTAGGCTACTCTCCAAACACAAGTGCTGCAAGTGTTTTGAAGATCACAGAAGTGAAAAAAAAAATCTCCCCTGCCAAATTATTGAATAAGGTATGACTTCTGCCACTTCACACACAATGCCAATTCACTACCCTATGTATTTCACTGTCACATCATTTTCAATACTAGAGGTATACCTTTTGCCAAGACTTTTAGAGAAAGAGATATAATTTATTTTGTGCATTTTTTTGCAAATTAAACTCCACAAAAGTACATGATCACAGTGTTGGCTTTGTGTGTAAGCATTGCATGTGTACACAAAAACATTGACGTTTCCTCAGTCAATAAAGAGATGTCCTTTTTGTATATCTGCATTTGTGAATGATAAAATTCCTTGAGCTCCAGCTTTCTGCAGAACTGCACTTGCGTGGTGACTCTCATGGTTTTTAATTCATCCTGTCAAAAGACTTAGGTTTTTTATTATAGTATTTCAGATGACCACAGTTATAAAGGTGGGTTCCCTCAACACCAACCGTAGTGATTTGTATTTATACATTTCTCTTGTTGATCTATTTTTTATAAATGTGGTTCATCTTCTCATAACTATTATGAAACTGCCTATACAAAATCAGTACAGGGCCATTGAGTAAAAACTGTGGAAAAGGCCTGGGTCCTGCAAATTTGCAGGCATAAGTTAAAAGTTAACCAATCTGTTGTTTCTAAGCTCTGTTTCTAAGCTTGCCTTCTTCCTTGCGTGCTGCTAGAACATAGTTGCTTTGATTGAGAGCAGTCACTGATAATTATCTTCATGTCCTGACCCCCAGGAAAAGCTGCCCATGAGATGGATGCACTTATTTTTTCTTACACAATGAGCCTTAGGTCCTGCAGACCTCCCTGATGGTGCCCAGGAGTTTGATCCGCCTCCCACACACCTTTCTGTGAAGTTGTAGGTGGAGTTAATTGGTCACCAGCCATTGTCCCCTGACTTGCTTACTACCCAGGAGTGAGCTCACTGGTGCTCACGCGGCTTGTAACTTCTTCAATTGCCTTGGTAAAGCCTAAGATTGGCGTTTGAGATATTTTTCAGACATTGCGCTTTGCTGGATCAATGGACTCCACCAGGATCTGCGATCTATGCCAAGGAGTTGACAAGACAGATCCAGACTCCCATGGTTTTGTACCCAAAGACAGTTTTGATACCCCTATGACTGTATCGTCCCTGGCCAATCAGCAGCAGCCATTCCCTAACTCCTCCCCTTGCCCACCAAGTCATCCTTAAAAACCAAACCTGAAAGTTCTCCGGTAGGTGAGGAAAAACTCCTGTCTGCTGCTTGGCTGCCCTGTGATAATTAAGCCCCTTCTTTACTGCTGTTGCCGCTATCTCCGTGAACTGGCTCTCTGTCCAGCAGGCATAAGAATCCAGTCACACTGGGACGGTGATACCCATGCCACTGTCGTTCTTACACCAGAGTGCTTCTGCTTGCAAAAATATGCAGGTTATGATTGCCTATTTTACCTGTAAAGTGGTTTCTGAAGTGTCCTGCTATATTTTTATGTTTCTCAGATAAACCCCCTTTCGATATGCAAATAAAAGTATTTTAAAGACTGTTTTTATCATTTTTCCCATAATTAAGATTTTGCAATTTTTTATATTTCGGGACTGTGGCTTTGGGGATTTTATGGGCTTAGGAATTTTGATTTGTGTGGATTTTAACTTTTGACACGATGGCATTCAAGGTTGTGTCTCTGGGGATTTTTGCCCAAACCCAAACTAATTAGGCATTTTATTTTTTCATTGGTCTTCTTAGATTCAGAACCCCTTATAATTGCTCAAACAGAATTTTTCTCTTTATAACATCCTGAAACCATCAATCAATATCGTACTGTTGAGGACTATATCGGTGGAAATTCTCTTCTTATCCTTTATCAGAAAGGCAGTCATGTGGCTTCAGAAGCTATATATTCCTTAAATTAGATCTATGCTGTTTGACTCATATGTGGTTAGTGTAAATACTAATTTTTATCTCCATAACTAAAAGGAGGGAAATAAGGCTTTATAATGCAGCTTTTAAAAGCACAGTTCTGGGGCCAGATAGGTACATATTCAGAGTCTCAGATCTAAATACGGCTTTCTGTGTGACCTTGGACAAGGCCCTGAACATCCCAGCTTCTCTGCTTACTTATCTCTGAATGCTATCCTTATAGGCTTGCTCCAAGGATTATGTCTGATGTGACACTGTGTGAAACACTTTATAAACATGCTATCTCCAATGAGTGCAGAAATCCTTTGACCTTTGCAATGACGCTTCATGTTTCTTTAGATAAAGACATGGTAAATGTAAATGCAAAATAGTGCAGTCACTGTGGAAAACGGTTCAGCAGTTCATCAAAAAATTAAATATAAGCTTACTATATGACTTAGCAATCTTACTCCTAGGTGTATACTCAAAGTGAAAACATATGTTCACACAAAAAAATTGCACACAAATGTTTAAAGCAGCTGTATTCATAATAGTGAAACTATGAAAAAACAACCCAAATGTCTATCAACAGATGAATGTATAAACAATTATCAAATGCTATTCAGCAATAAAAAGAGATTAACTACTAATGCATTTTATGACATAGATGAACCTCAAAATCTTTATGCTAAGTGAAAGAAGCCATACACAAAAGGTCACATGTTGTACAATCCTATTTTTATGGAATATCCAGAACAGGCAAATCTATAGAGAATGAAATCAGATTGATGGTTGCCTGATGCTGCAGGAGGAAAGATGGGGAGCTAGTTGGTAATGTGTTTATTTCAGCGATGATGAAAATATTCTAAAATTAAATATTGATGATGGCTGCATAACTCTGTAAACGTACTATATACCATTGAATGATACAGTTAAACCAGGTGAATTTTATGGCATGTAAATCTTATCTCAATAAAGCTGTTTACAAAGAAAATATGTAATGGTAATTATATCTACTGTAAGTTCCTGGCTAGGATGTCCAACTGCTGCCATATTGCTTGGTATGTTAAACACATTCAAAAAGTATTTATTAAAATAAAGAGCAAAATGTAGAAACCTAACTTTTTTACTGATATTTCCTGCCATTGCCACAGAGCCTCACTCTCCTGCTAGCCAGAAATCAAGTTAAATCAAGTGCCAAAATAAGCCGAAGGAAGTTGAGGGTGGGCAACTCTTTTCCTGCAACTGTGTTTTGGTGCAGGAACTAGAATCCAAGGTGCCTGGTTCTCCAGCCTAAAAGAGCAGTAGTTTCTCACCCACAAACACACTCTCTTTCATCCACAACCAGTTTGGAGATTAGAGCTTTGTTTGCACAGGGTCACCAGACTAAAAGATTTTAATTACTTTTTTAGCCACACTGTTGTTTACATGAATTTTTCCTCTTCATTTATAGGTTTAGGAAGTAACCTATTCATTCATTTAATTAATATTTATAGATCGCCTAATCTGTATTAAAAACTAGTCCAGATGTTAGATCTATTTAAATTATTGATCAATTTTCGGCCTCACCAAACAAAAGTATTTAATTTATCCAAAATGACTCAAGTGTGCTCCTGAAGATCAAATAGAGATGCTAATTTAATTAAATTAGGGTCTGGTCAGCCACTAAGATAAAGTGAAAACGAGTCTCTATTTGCTTAGACAAAGCCTGAGATTTTTAAGCAAAGAATGGCGACACTTTATCATCCACTGAGAAACCATTTCTTATTTCATGTTAAAGTGTTACCGATCCAAAGGGAATGTTGAAAGGAACGTGTTTTCTAAAGAACAAGCTGATTTTCCAAAAATGAGTTGCAGTCAGCATCTCAGCACAGTAAAAGGGGAGAAACGGCACAGAAGGAGTTGCCTGGTCCACGAAGGCACCGGATTTGAGACCCTCCGCCTCCTCCACACTCCAAGTTTCATCCTGGCCGTTCCCTCTGCTTTCAACTGGCTTCAATTACTTCTAGCTTTAGCTTCAGCAACAACAAAGTACTGAAACTCAATTTTCCATTCTTTAAAGTGCACTACTAGAAAAAGAGAAATGAAAGGCAACAAAGAGCGTTTAATCATTAGGATCTTGCCCCTTGCTGTGGTGAAACCACACAGCTTGGCCCACTTCCAAGGCTCCAGTTAATGAATGAGCAAGATTCTCAGGGAAAGCCTTTAACTGCAGCCTGCATAGCTCGGAGAGCCTGCCCCTTTGTTGCTCTTGGCATGTCTGCCTCTGTTTCTAATGGCTCACCTTCCCTTGGGAATACATGCAGAGAAAGGTGCAACCTTATTTGTTTCCTTTTGTTTATTTATTTATTTATTTATTTTTGAGTTGAAGTCTCACTCTGTCACCCAGGCTGGAGTGCAGTGGGTGCAGCCTTATTAATTCATGTGTCCATGTCTTTTCTTCTCTCTAAAAACAGACTTCAGGAAATTTAATTATGTCAAAACAAAAATGTCTTGAGTCTTAAGGAAAAGACAGCAATCAATTGTGTTTGTCCTCTGTCACTGCTTGTGGCCAAGGTCCTGGGTTACAGTATTTCAGAGACTAGATCTTCCCTAAGCACAGACCTCAATAGTTCTTGTAGCATCAGCATCGTGGATCCCTCTCCATCCTTATCTGTCTTGAAAAAGGAGATCAATGTCACAAGCACTGAAGGGCAACTCTGGGTGATCATCCTAGGAGTTGGAACTTTGTTAGACAAGCCAAGTTCACAGCTGTTTGGCTTTTATCCTAGGCATCCTCTCCAGATTGCTTCTCTCAATCAGATTCTCATAAAGCTGGTGCAGAAAAACAGGCCTGACACTGCACTGTGACGTATGTTGTATGTAGTCAACCAATATCATATCCTTCTTATATAAATGTCACCCTGGCTTCCTTTTGGGGAATTCTCTCTACCCTCTCTAGACACAGCCTTTCAACTATTATTGAATGACCCTGACCACCTCTGGGTAAAGGGTGAGCATATGACGTAAGCTGAGACCACATATTTTCTCTCCCCAAAATTTTAATCTTTAGCAGAACGATGGCAATGCAAAATCAAGCACGGATTATTTTTCTTGTGTTGGGGGAGTATGTAGAGGAAAATATATTATCCACTCCTGCTAGAAAAAATCTGCATACCCAACTCCCACTGCCCCCAGCACACACAGACAGCTGTTGTCCCTTATTCTTCACCCCTTCTTTCCATTCCATGAGCAACCTCATATCCTTCCAGTAAATGTCCTCTTTGCATAAGCTAAGCAGAGTCTGTTTCTGTTACTTGAAACCAAGCAGCTGCATAATTAGTTCAATTTTTCTCAGTTTAATAAAGCCAACTCAAAGATGTAACTAAGAATCTGGTCTCTAAAGATGGACTATATTCCAATCCTTCAAGGACTTCTTGATAAATGCACTTTTGACTTGTTTACCACTTTACAGTCTTTAAAGTACTTTCTCTCTCTCTCACTCACCCCCTACCCACATACAGAGAGAGAGAGAGAGAGAGACAGAGAGAAACAGAGACAGAAACAGAATCAATCTCATTTGAGACAACAACAAAAATAAACAACACTGTGATATAAGTAACTATTGCTTTTACAAATTCTTAACTGAAACACAGAAAAAAAGTTAAGTGAATTGCTCAGAAAAGCATTTCAGATTTTCTGGCTCCCGTCAGAATGTTTTCAAGTAAACAGAACACAAAAGAATAAAACTAAATCTTTTAACACTTACTAATGAGGCATTACAGATGGCTTATCTCACCTAATCTTCTTTAAACCCCTCTTCGACATAATCAGCTCTATTTTACAGTGTAAGTTAACTAAGAATTTTAAGTGAATTGTCCTGGTCCTCAGCTCATAAATTACAAGGTGAAGCAATACAAGCCCAGGCGGTTTTGACTGCAAAGTCTGTATCCTTCAGCCTACATCATCTTGACTCTTTACAATGGAGGAAAACAAATGCCTATTGAGTTTAAATCAGAATAAATTATTCAACAAATGTCACTTAATAATTGGTTTAACATGGGAGGGCAGGGGAATTAGATCCTTACCACTAAACATAAATCAAAATTAATTCAGAGTATATTTAAGTGTTTCATGTTTTAAAATGAAACAATAAACCAAGTAGAATAAACATAGACAAAATTTTCCTGATCTCAGGGTGAACAAAGCCTTAATAAGCAGAAAAACAAAGGAAGCATCTTAAAGGAAATTATTAATATATTTGACAGCATATCAATTTAAAGCATCTATAGCACAAAAATGCCATAAATTGGGTTCCAAAACAAACAGGAAAAAATATTTTCAAAATACATTACATCAGTTGAAGACCTTTTTTGTTTGTTTGTTTGTTTGTCAGAGTTTCACTCTGTTACCCAGTCTGGAGTGCAATGGCACAGTCATGGCTCACCACAGCCTCAAGCTCTTGGGGTTAAACGATCCTCTCACTCAGCTACTGAGTAGCTGGAACTATAGGTGCAGACCACCATACTCAGCTAATTTTTAAATTTTTTGTCTCACTATATCGCCCAGGCTGATCTCGAACTCCTGAGCTCAAGCAGTCATCAGTCTCAACCTCCCAATGTGCGGGGATTGCACACATGGGCCACCACACCTCACCCAAGATGAGTACTTTTAGTGTACAAATTTTTTTTTCTAAAACAAAAAGGAAAAAAGTAAACACTTCCATTTTTTAAAGTAGGCAATAGTCACAACCAGCCAAATCACAGAAAAAGTTATATATATGGGTTCAACACATCTAATACAAATTTAAGCTCACAAACAATAAAATAAACACAAAGTAAAGACAAGAAGCTTCTATTTTTCATTTATTACATTGAAAACAGTTTTAATTAGTAGTATCAGTACCATCATAACACCAAATGCTGTCAAGGGTGCAGGAACAGTGCAAATTTGTACAACTTCTTCAGAAAACACTTCATAATGTTCATCAAATGCCTCAAATGTCCATACCACTTGTCTCAATGAGGAAGTTTTTATTTTTATTTATTTATTTTTATTTATTATTTATTTTTTGTTATAAAGATGTGGGGTACAATGCAGGGTTAGATATACAAACATTGATTATGTAGGTACCCTTGTTGATGAAGTGTGCCCCTCCCTCCCCTAGCAGCTTCCCTCAACTGCCAATCCCAACCCCCTCCCCCAACAGTTTCCCATTACTGCCAAATGCTTTCTTACAGTATTATAATTGTTCAAGGTCCACTTATGAGTGAGAACATATGGTACTCTGTTCTTTGTTTCGGTGATAGATCATTGAGTATGATCAACGCCAAATCCATCCAAGTTGTTGCGAAGTCCATATATTGGTCCTTCTTTATGGCTGCATAATATTTCATTGTGTGTATGTACCACATTTTCTTTATCCAGTCCAGCTTCGATGGGCGACACGGTTGGTTCCATGTTTTTGCTATTGTGAATAGAGTTGCAACAGACATACGTGTGCAGGTATCTTTTTTGTAGAATGATTTGAGTTCCTCCGGGTATGTTCCCAATAGGGGAATTGCTGGGTCATATGGAAGGTCAGTTTCTAGTTCTTTCAGAAATCGCCACACTGTCTTCCAGAGAGGTTGCACTGGTTTGCATTCCCACCAGCAGTGTAGAAGCGTTCCCTTTTCTCCACATCTTTGCCAGCATCTGTTGCTGTTTGTTTTATTAGTGATGGCCGTTCTTATGGGGTTAGGTGTTATCTCAATGTGGTTTTGATTTGCATTTCAATGAGGAAGTTTTTAAAATGCATCATTCTTATACAGTAAAATGTGAAGCTATTACTGAGTGACGAGATAATTTTTGTCTGTTTTATACATGTCTGCATTTTCCAAATTTTGACAGTAAATATGTACAGGAAAGTATGTATGTGTGTACATACATAAATATTATTACAGGTAAAATGCCTATGTATAAGCATGGAATTGTGTATATACTTACATGTGTATATACACACATAAACAAATATTTTTAAGTGTATGCACATTTAAGTTTATAAGTATTTAAGCGTGTGTGTGTGTGTGTGTGTGTGTGTGCTTGAGAAGTATAATGCAGTGTGGTGTAAACAGAAAATCATTTTACTCTTCTGCTATTTTGTCAGATCTTCCCTTTCCCTCCCTTACTCACACCCTAAACATAGCCCAGAATTTCTGAACATTTTTGAATTATTTGAAAACTCATGATCACAATACTTCAATGGAAGGATCGGCGGTGGCCGGACGCTGCAGGGGAGGAGGACATAGCATCCCTAAGGGGACTGGTCCTAAACCCAGGGAAATGAGGGCCCGTGGGAGGCCCAGACTTCACCTGCATGTAGACCACTTATGTACCCAAACCTGACGTACGCCCCATGTCTTTAGAGTAAAATGAAGAAAATGACTTAAAAAGAAAAGAAAACTCAGTTGTGAACCCTGACACGGAGAAGGGGCTGAGATCACTTTCTAAAGCTGGGTGGGGAGGAGCACGGTGGGCTGTGGGCACTTCCTCTGCCCCCCTTCTGCATCTGGCCCTTCCTCCTTGGGGGCCACACAGAGGACCACGTGTCGAGGGAACCAGCACCAGGCCCAGAGGTTCCGAGTTGCCCTCTGCTGCGTGCCCACTTCTCCATGAGCACAAGGGGAAGCGGTGCCTGGTGTGCGGGGACCCATACGAGGCTCCCGGAAGGCCCCGCAGGAACCTCTTGCCAAGTGTCCTGATGTGCAGACGTGACAGTGCATCCGTCGCCTCCGCGCCCTTTGCCTCTCCCACCATGCTGACATCACCTCAGAGCCTTTGCTGCTGGGACTTCTTCCACAGTGGCTAAGTCACTCTGGGAAAGACCTCTGGGGTTCACCTGACGTGGGTATCTAGAAAAGAGAGGAGAATAAAGCAGAAGCCACTGAATCCCTCTTGAAACATCTGTTTACTTAATGCCTGACACCATGAGCTCCGGCTGCCATGATTACCTGCCTACATTGCTGAGAGAGCCTCCCAGCGCCTGTCTCCCACTTCCCCACCCCCAATCCATTGTCCACTCAGTGGCCAGAGGCTCCTTCTGAAACTCACCACCAATTGTTTAAAGACCTGTCAATGATCTCCCATGCCCTTACAGGGAACGTGAAGTTGGCATCTGGCCTCTCGCCATTGTTTACCTCTTGTCTCCTCCCATGCCTTCTTTCCTGCCCAGCCAGACCGAATTTCATGCACCTCAAAGAACCCTACTCTTTCTTCCCAGCATACTCCCTGCCACCCCAGTACTCTCACATCTTAGCTTAATTGAGGCCCCCATTTTTCTTCCTGTTTCAACGTAACTGTGTCCAGAGGGCTCCCATCCTAAGAGGGCAAGCGCCTACATACCGTCACATCCCTCGGCACACACTCACTGTACCATTTTGCAATAACTGATTTAATTTGTATGCACTCTAATCGGTAATGCTTTCGGACCTCTCATATTTACACAGGTGTATATCCCCAGGACCCAACACCTTGTCACTTGACCCATAATAGGCCCTTAACTATAAACGAATTAATACATTCAGAGTAAAGACTACTTCAGGGCATCTGCTGGGCCCCTCTGCAGGGCACACATGGTACACACAAGCTGAATAATCAAAAAGTTAAAGAAAAAGAGTATTTCCCAAAGAACAGGCACCACTCAGGATGGGGCAACAGCCTGAGAGCAAAGACAGCAGGTAGCACTCGCCGCATCTAGGCATAAAGGGGAAGGAGGGAAAGCTTCAAGAAACCAGTCTGCCCAGAGACAGAGCTGAACGGGGAAGGATGACTGGCCAGAAGCAAACTAGACTGGAGCCTGCAGTTCCGAAAGGAGTTAGGGGACAAGACGCTCCCACGGGAATCGCCTGCTGGTGTCTGCCATGGCCTGAGCCAATCCAAGCCCAGCAGCAAGGGAATGTGGAGATAGGGTCCGCGAAGACCAGGCGTTCAGAGTGCAGGCGGTGGAGGAACACGAAGAGCAGATTTGAGCACCACCCCCGCACCCGCAGAGGCAGGTTTCAGCTTTATCTTTCTTTGTTTCCCCCTCAGTGCCCAGCACCACACAGTGTGTCAGAAACATTTATGAAGATGGACGACTAAACTGAATCGAATGGAACAGAACGTAACTGGATGGCTTTGAACCAAATGGAGCCAGCCAGACTGCTAAATAGTTTTCTAGCCAGGTGTTATCTCATCTTGAAGTTATAATCATGGATAGTGCACCCCTGATTTCTGATGCACTCACTCCAGGTCACCTGGTCTAGCGGAGTTTGAAAGGCACCATATCCGCTATTCCAAGTAATTCCAATGAAGTTTGCAGTTTGCTGGTATATGACACTTTATATGACTTGATGTTTCATCTTTAATGACTGGGTCTCTCTTCCCCCTAAGCTTGTAGATCATAATTTTGGAGAGGAAATATTGTTTGCATTTGCTGTTTCAAGCCAAAGAGGTGGTTAATCTTGCAGATTCATATATACATGCATTGAGAGAGAAAAAAAGTGCAACTTTTACTTGAGAGATCTGCATGAATGCAGCAGTAGCATCTTCAAAGGCCTCCAGGTGCTGGTATTGGCTTGCACACAGCAGTGCCTTGTGAATTATCCAGCTGGTAATTCACCGAGTGCAGCTCCTCAGAGCACAGGACTGTTTGAACCACAGTTCATGCTGGTGCAGGTGACATGCCAAAGGCAAGTCACTGGCATCCATTAGGAGGGCAGTTAACAGAGTCCCGAAGTAAAAAGAGTCATTCAGTATGGGTCACAATGGCTCGAAAATAATCTGCCCAATAATCAGTTATCTTGATGAGAAAGAAATGGCAGACTTTTAACTTCAGGTCATAGACAATTATTGGATTGTCCCCTGTTTAACCAGTCTTGCTATTTTAGCATAGTTTTCAGAATAAGAAAAATAACATTTAAAACCAGAAATTAAACTTAAACATAATGCAGACAAGTTGGACTAGAGGGTCTTTTATGACTACAGTGTTAAAAACAGAACTCAAATCATCTGCTATAAGAGAACCACCCCTTGTCAGATGTTTGGTATAATAATGAAAATCATAATAATGATTTCACACACAGTTTAAAATATTTCATGCAATAATAGGATTATAATGGGTGTACATATACCAAAAAACCAAACAAAACACAAAAAAACCTTCCTCAATGTCAAGGTTCTCTGAGTCTGAACTGAAATGATTTTTAAAAAGGCCTATGAAATTAGTGTTTTATACAGTCAACCATAAGACAGCATGGTGATGTGGTCAATTGTGTCATACAAGGAAACTTAAAAAAAAAAAGCATTTACTAAAACCCACTTCCTCTGTTCATTCCTACAGAAAAGTGATTCTAAATTCAGCTCCAATAGCATAAAGTAGGGCAGAGACTCGAAGATGATAAGGAGAATCTTTAAACCAGAAGTATAGATTTTACTTTATTCCAAGTTATTTTAAAATTATTAACCCCGGGGAAAGTCCTGAGAGAAGTATTAGAACCAAAGAACAAAGGGAAGAAGAAAGAACCCACTTAAAAGAAAGTCAGATGAAGACATATGGGAGGTCTCCAGTTAACCCACAAACACCCCCTCCCTCCAAAATACCTACACTTGAACAGCTGCCGTGACAGAAAATACTGAAGGTCAGATTGAAACAGCATCAAACACGTGAGTCCCTCCCTCTCTTCTTGACCCCTCCTCCTTGATCAAACACACTGGAGAAAGGGGAGGAAAACTGAAAGCAGTCAGCAAGTCAGGAAGTAGGGAGGCCCCATCTCTGCAGTTACATGACCCTAAACTATAGGCCAGACCTGACCTTGATGGGGGGGGGGGCAACCTCAGATTAGGATATGAGACCGAAGGTTTGACTTTGACTAAACTAGATTTTTCAGTACCTGAAATGAGATTTTTTTCTGTTGAAAGTGACTTTGTAGCCATGGGATTTTCCTAAGATATTTTCGCAGGACAAGGAAGAGAAAACCAAGCCATGAGAGAAAGCAGTAGCTAGCAAAAATTAATGTCTCATTTCCTCTTTGTACCCAGTTAATGCAACCAGAAAGATGGCTACACAAGGTACTAAGAATTCACAATCCGATCCCAACAGCTGACATTGACATTGATGTCCTCTGCCCTGCTCCTCCCCCATGCCTCCCAGTGGGCTTTGTGCCTGCTTTGGGCCAATCCTTTCTTCAGGGAGAAGTTTCTCCAGCTAGTCATTCCGAGTCCTGTACAAATTGAGGGATTAAAGACCAATGAGACACAAGACAGCTGAGGTTCTCTTGTGAATGAGAGAGGGGTAAAGACCATTTCCCCAAAGGAAGAAATGACGAAGATGAAAAAACCAAATAAAAAAATCTTACATACCAACAGGTAGTCTATCACATCAGCTAAGCCCCCCCCACACACACACCAATTCTCTAGTTCTATTATCAATAATCATCTCCTTCTGTCTTTTAAATCAACATACTTTGAAACTTTTTTCCTTGAATCTTAGGATTTATTAAGGGAATCAAGGAGCAGAACATCTGTGAGGCTGGTGGCCTAAATTCAATTCCTAGTTCTTCCAGGAGCCTGTACTACTTGGGGCAGATCGTTGTATATCTCCAAGCCTTAAAACTCCTAAAACATCTTACAAAATTAACCTAACAAAAAAAAGCCAATAGCACAAGAGTGACCTCAAAAGCAATTTAAAACCTCCAAGCCTCAAGCCGGGCTTGGTGGCTCAGCCTGTAATCCCGCACTTTGGGAGGCTGAGGTGAGTGGATTGCCTGAGTCCGCGGGTTTGAGACCCGCCTGGGCAACTTGGTGAGACCTCATCTCTACAATAAATCAAAAATTAGCTGGGCGTGGTAGCACACGCCTGTAGTTCTAGTTACTTGGAAGGCTGAGGTGGAAGGATCGCTGGAGCCCAGCAGGTCGAGGCTGCGGTGGCCGGGAGTGGCCACTGCACTCCAGTCTGGGTGAAGTGAGACTCCAACTCAAAAAAAAAAAAAAAAACAAACCTCCAAGCCTCACAACTCGTACAAATCTTGTAATATTAACCTAACAAGGGAAAAAAATAGTCAACAGACACATGAGTGAACTCATAATGACTTAATTATTTTGTTTGTTTTGATAGACAAATATATAGTATGCATTATTGTGCATTCATTGGATTTTAAAGGTAAAATCAAGGAGCATAACATTCACCTTATTTTGTTAAACAATAAGCATGCCACTTTTGTTTTATATAATAACTATCCAAAGTAAAAATATAAGTAAAAAAGAAAGAAGGGTGGAAAGAGAGCCAGACACAGAAAACAGAAGTCCCCCCAAAAAGGCGGAAAAGGAAACAAGCGCAATCAAAACAAACTCAGAAAACAAACAAGGTCGCAGAAACCGGCTGGAGGGAATGCAACTGGCATCTACACAACAGGAGCGCCATCTGGTGGAACATTAGGATACTGCGGCTGAGGGCTTCTAACACCGTGCTGCATTATATCAACTGTACAGTTTTTTGGTACTTTTTCCAATGGACCAAGTGAAATTAAGTAGAGAGAAAAGCCCAACGTGTGGACTTCAGATTCCCTAATCTTAAGGGAAAATAATGGCTCATACAATGCCTTGAAAACACTGGAAGTACAAGATATACATGGAAACATTCAGAACAAATCTAAAGACAATAAACTTGTAAGGAAAGATATTTTAAT
>CAUYQG010005841.1:0-37292 GCA_963574415.1 Tarsius wallacei
ATGCATATTAAAACTACACTGAGATACCACCTAACTCCAGTTAAAATTTACTTTTAAAGAAAATGTCCTTTGTTTGAACTTTTTATAGTTATGTAATTACAAATAACTAATCGTTTTTGCCAAATTTAATTACTTTTTTAACATTTTCTCCTGGAATTTTCCTAGATATATTTTTTTTTGGGGGGGGAGTGGATATTTATGTGAACTCTCTCAGTTTCAGAAAATGTGTTCTAGCTGGCATAGAAAATGTCATTTGACCAACAGCATACACGGGCTTGACCCAAGTCTTGAATTCTAGTACTTATGATGATAACCAAACTTCTTGGAAGATGTTAATTTTTATGATGTGTTGGCACAAAATAAAGGAGAACATTTTCTGTGCCTCCTCAAAATTCCAATACAGTAGAGAAAACAGAAATTAAAAATTAGAAATAGCTTTTTTCAAAGATCTGCTAAGTTCCTCTTTTACCGAGAACTCTTCTGAGTGTCTTTGTACTTAAAGTTCTAGTCAAGTTCATAATTCTGAATGCTATTTAAAATATTTTAGACTAAAGGAAAAGAAAAATGTCTCTCATACATTCTATGATAAAGGCATATTATTAATGATGAAAATGATAAAGATAGTCTGAAAACAAACTGATGATTGATGCAGGTTGGAAACTATAAAATATAGCAAATGGAGTTTGGCAGTTGGCTGCTTATCAGAAGAATTAGTTTCAAAGACCAAGTAAGACACAGAGCTGGAAGGCAAGGAGCATTAATCATTAGAAAGGTTGTTATCTTAATATATTATATCAAAAAGAATAAAGAAACATATGGTCATTTCAATAAACATGGAAAATTCTGAGAACATTCACGACTCATTTGTTAAAAAGTAAGTAAAATAATGGAAGAAAGTTATTGTTATAGATGATCATGACCTTCCAAACCAACAGAAATAAACTAAAAGCTTAAATTTAAAACGAGCATTGAGGATTATTTGGAAATTTCAAATAATTTTTACGATATGAAAAAATAATTATTTTACTTCTTTAGAAAAATAAAATAACATTTTCTAATTGTTATCAGTGTTAACATATAAAAAAACACACTACATTCTGGAAACCATTTCCTGAGTGGTTTTATGTTTGAAAACATCTACTTCTTTTTGAATCTTTAAAACATTTGGGTTTTATATTATAGCATTTTTTCCACATCATATTGACTTTTGTGTATGCATAAAAACTATCAAGTAGAAATATCCTAAATTATTAAAACTTAATTTTTAATATTTGAATATTTTCCAATTTCTATGAGAAAATAGGAACATCTCTGGGGGCATTTTTCAATGTAATTTAAGATACAGTCCCCTGTGTTGTATCTTAACTAGACAAAACTGGGCTACTAATATATAATGATGATATATTAATATTATTAAACTCCTAAATAAAATTTCCAGTGATATCTGTAATCTAGAAGACATTTTACACATCCTGTGTAATATTAGGATAAAATTTAATCAAGAATTAATAGTCTAGGAGTCGGCTATCCATGCTAACATAATGATCCTAAATGCATTGTTGGGTATTGGTCAGCTAGTATTAAATCAGAAGTTACAAAAACAAAATAAACATAAATAAAATAAAAAGAAACAATTCAGCCATTTAGTAAAGTTTTATCTTAATGAATAGCTAAAATTGATTTTTCTCTATTAAATCAATTATTGATTACTATAATGGATATTAGAATGGGGCTTTCAATCAATTTTTGTAAGCATGAACTACTTTATAAAAAAAACTATTGACAAAAAATAAAATTGTCAAACAGGAAATTATTTGACAAAAAAAATTTGCATTTCACCTTATCAACACCTGTAACACTATTTTAAATTTTGAATTAATTGGCTTCTCTGGAAATTAGCCCCTAGAGGTAACTACATTTACTAAAAGTAGGGTTAAGTGAGAGCTATACCTTCATTTTATCAAGTTGGAAAAGGAGATTGTATAAGATCAGAAGAGATACTACTCCATCACAGATATGCTATCAAGCAAATTGGTTTTAAAAAGAGTACATGTGGAAGTCAAGGGTCTGAAACATTATTCTTTGGTAGCTATTCCAGAGCAAGTATGCGTATAAAGCCATCATTGAGGGTACAGTATTTGGTTTGAAGAAAATTCCCCAGAACTTTAATTAACTGACAAGGTAAAATGCAAATGGCCTGTGAATCATGAAAATGTCTGACCTTATGGAGTCAAGTCAAGAAATAAACTTTCCTCTTTGGCAAATTTGATGTGGAAAACGGTTGGTATGAATTCAATTAGAGTTTTTTAGAAAAAAAATCCTCCTCATGTTTTTGGAGACACAAAACCTATTTCTAAAGTTAGAAAGTTTTTGAAATCTTATGAACCATCCAACTTTTACAAATTCAACAGATTACTGCCGTACTACATTTCTACTTGACCAATTTTAGTCAAATATCAGCTAATGAACAAACTGTAAAATAAGTACTGGGAATGGCAATATATAAGTAGATTATTTCTATATCGTATTTCTTTTCAAATGATTAAATGACACATACAGAAATAATGTAAACAATAGTTTACTTTTTTCTTTCAATAAAATAGAGGGGCAAAATATGACTTTTTAATCATATTTTAATAATATTTTATACAATGTCAGAAAATTGAATGACTTAATAAAGATTAATTCATAAAGATTTCAGCATAGAACCAATCGGATATTCTGGCACATTTCTACTTGGTGCCATACCCATACCAGTTCTATATTCCTGACACTCTGGCTTCCTATCAGCACACTGGCTGGAAGTTTAGTCCTGTCTTAGTCCATCCAGGCTGCCATACTAAAATATCATAAATGGTGTGACTTATACACAAGAAACATTTATTTCTCAGCGTTCTGGAGGCTGGAAAATCCAAGATCAAGGCACCAGAAGGTTTAGCGTCTGATGAGGTACTAACTAGCTCTCTGCAGTCTTTTTTTATAAAAGCACTAATGCCATCTGGGTGGAGGTCTCATGATCTAATCATCTCTCAAAAGCCCCAGCCTCCTAATACCATCACCTTCTGGGTTACAGTTTGAACAAACTATTTTTGGGGGACACAAAATCCAGCCAACAGCAAATTCTAATAAAACTGTCAAGGAAGGAAAAAAGAAAGCTATAAGCAATCATATTTTCATATTCTTCCATTTTTAACTTACAGTGTAATAATTTTTTTTTTTTAAAGACAGGTTCTACCTGGTCTCCTAGGCTGGAGTGCAGTGGCAGAATCACTGCTCACCATAGCCTTGACCTCCCGACCTCCTGGGCGCAGATGATCCTCCCACCTTAGCCTCTGGGACTACAGGTGTTTATCACCACAGCTGTCTAATTTTTCTAATTTTTCTAGTTTTTGCCTTGCTTTATTTCCCAGGCTGGTCTCGAACTTCAGGCCTCAAGCAATCTTCCTGCCGGAACCTCCCAAAGTGCTGGGATTGTAGACATAAGTCACCATGCCCGGCCCAATCTGAAGAACTTTGTAACCACTACAATCAATATTTAGAACAGTTTCTTCATTCTAAAATGCTTTCTCATATCCTTGTGTGTCTAATCATCTCCACCAACCAATGGTTTTTCTCAACTGCCGATTTACTTTCTGTTGTAATAGATGTCCCATTTCTAAATGGAAATATATATAATTTGATATTTTTTGTGATTCCTTTTAAATGCTGGGTATGTATATATTAAAATGTGGTTATCTATCCATGAGAAGATAAAAATTTGTTTTGCTTTTTAAAATGTTTATAATAATACTGCTGTAAACATCCACATGTATGTCTGTCTGTATGGCTTATGCTTTTATTTGTCTTGAGTTGTTGATAAATGCTTGTTTATTTTAAGTGGCTGCACAATATGCATTTCTATCAGCAATGGATTTCACCTAGAGTAAGTATTCTAAGATTCAACATTCAAAGAGGTTAATATGAAAGTACAAATGTTTCTATAATAATTTAGCCTTGGAATTCCCAGCACATCACATCTGCCACATATATTGCTTAAACAAATAATCAAGGTGGGATAAATCCAAATGAAATTCTAAAAAACAAGCAAGCAAACAAACAAACACACAGAGGATAGGCCAGAAAAGAAAACATAAATTAGAATTACAGAGAACAAATAGAAACAAATATGAAATGGGTGACTTTAACATATCAGTAACGATATTAAATGTGAATGATCTCTATGTCAATTAAGACAGATATTGGCGCAGTGAATTAAAGACATGATCCAATAATGTTAGTATTAAAAGACTCACTTCCAATACTGAGTGATCTAGCACAGAAAAAAGGAACTGAGTATCACATGTTTTCACTCGTAAGTGGACCTCTAACAATTATCGTAATACTATGAAAAAAGAATTGACAGTAGTGGGAAACTTCAGTGGGGGATTGGAGGGGGGGGATTGGCAGTAGAAGGAAACTGCCAGGGTAGGAGGGGAACCCTTCATCAACAAGGGTACCTGCATAATTAACATTTTTATACCTAACCCTGAATTGTAGCCCATATCTTTAAAATAATGAAAACATTTAAAAATTAATTAAGGAAAAAAGTAACACTTCCAATATATTGATATACATAGAATAAAAGCAAAAAGAATGAAAAAAAAATACATATATTGCATACACTGACCAAAAGAAAGCAGGAGTGGTTATATCATACATAACACATCAGATAAAGTATACTTCACAGCAGTACAGAATATTGTCAGTAAGTGTGGTCTCACAGATATACACATGGACAAATTGCAGAGAATTAAATAAACACAGCGGTAAACACATATAAATGATTGTATGGAAATCTGGTGAAATCTGAATAAGTTTGATGGATTATATCAATGTAAATCTCCCATTTACAATATTACTTTAATTATGCAAAATGGTAATATTTGGAGAAGCTAGGTCAAGAGTATATGAGATCTTCCAGTTTAATTCTTTGCCACTGAATGTGAATCTACAGTAGTCTTCAAATGAAGTAAAAAAAGAATAAATATTCATAAAAATGCACTGATGGAGACACACCTCCCAGTTATAGTATTAAGTGAAAATGAAAAAGTTTCAGAACAATGTGAGTAGATACTATCATTTGTGCAAAAGAGAGGAAAGTATATATTAATTTTTGGTGGCGTAAGTATTAAAGACATACTTTGAAAGGGTACACAAGAAATGCACAGCAGTAGTACATGCTGAGATTTGAGAGGTTAAGGTCAAGGTGCAGCACTGAATGACATATAAGTCATGAACATTTTGCCTATTACAATCTTAAATATATCAATTAAAACAAAAACAAGTGAAATTTACTAATTCTTTGGAGAAACTCAACTTTTGTTCTCAAGATAAATGTGAAAACTTTTAATAAAAATGTAAAAATAAAAGACAGATGTATAAAATATCAACAAAATATGACTTATGAAATTTGGTTCAGAATAAGAAGACATCTAACAGATTTTAAAAGAAAAAATATTATTTATCACAAAATTGAAAGTAAAGCATCTTATATTATTATTTAATAATTATTTAAAGCTGAGTGTAGTGGCATATGCCTGTAGTCCCAGCTACTCAGGAGGCTGAAGTGGGAAGATCATTTAAGTCCCCAAGTTCAAGATGAGTCTGGGCAATATAGACCTCTCTCCTTACAAATTATATACATCTCAACTTCATAGAATAACTATCAAACATAAATATAATCAGTGTTAACTATGTAGTTATTATCCCATGGAATGAAGTATAAGACAAGCACAAAAATATAATTTCTACTCGATATTTTACAACTATTCTTAATCCAGAATTATAAGAACTAAAAAATTTTTTAAAAATAGAATTTATTGCCAAATTATGTTACTTGTTTGCTTAGCAAATCCAAGAGAATCTATATAGTTGACCTAAATATACTAAAAGACAAATTTGAGCAATATCAATGTAAAATATTATAATTACAAAAGCAGTAGTGTTTCTATAGTAATAAATATAATAAAAAGACTAATTGAGTTAGTAACACACAATCTTACATACAGAGTTATAGATTAGCTGGGGTAAGGTTTTAGAGGTTCCTAACTACTGCCAAAGGACCTTATGCTATTGGTAAAAAAGGAGTGGTGCAAAATGACTTATCAGTGAATCAGCATGCTTAGAATTCTGCTACAAAAATATTAATCCAGAACCTATATAAAAACAAACTGCAGAGAGAAGATAGGGTAGATGGTAGCCTTGTTTATTATGCTAGTTTCATACTCTAGATTAGAAATATTAGGAGTCTGCAGGGAAATAATTAATAGACAATAAGAAATGAAGAGGAAACTATACATAAATATGAGAAATAACAAGGAGGTAGAATTTTAACAACTTACTGGTTATGTGATGCAAAATTCAAATGCTCTCCCTGGGTGATTCAGAATGCAATTAACTAAATTAAAGAATGATAGAGATATAAGCTTTAATGAAGGCCAAGAGAATATAAGGCCCTTGGAGAAGAGTGGAAAGGAACTGAGAAGACACTGTGGTGTCTGAAGCAATTAAATAAGATTTGTTTGTGTGTATATGTATATGAGTTAATATATATAATTAATAAATAAAGAGAAACTACTAAATTCAGTAGAAGAGTTTTAATCTTTATCTAATTTTTATTTTCTAAAACTCTGATGATTTAATCACTGTGATGGTTAATTTTATGTGTGAACTTGGCTGGGCAACCATGTCCAGGTGGTCATATAGTATTCTGGATGGTTCTGTGAGCTTTTTTTTTTTTTTTAAATGAGATTAACATTTAAATTGGTAAACCTTGAGTAAAGCAGATTATTCCCCATGATCTGAGTAGGCCTTGTCTAATCAGTTGAAGGTATGAATAGAACAACAGACTGACCTTCCTCAAGCAAAATAAAATTCTTTGACAGAGGAATTTCACCAGTGGATGTCTGTCAGACTTCAACTGCAAATTTTGGATTTACCATGCTTCATAATTGCATAAACCAATAATTAAACCTTTCTATATACAGGCATGGATCACTTAATGACAGAGACATGTTCTGAGAAACGTATGTGTCATGAGGCAATTTTATTGCTGTGTGAACATTATAGAGTGGGCATCACAAACCTAGATGGTCTAGTCTACTGCACACCTAGGCTATGTGATGTAGCCTATTGCTGTTAGGTTATAAACCTATACAGCATGTTATTGTACTGAATACTGTAGGCCAGTTGTCCCTAACCTTTTTGGCATCAGGGACCGATTTCATGGAAAATAATTTTTCACTAACCAACGGTGGAGGATGGTTATGGGATGAATCAAGGCAATAACATTTATTGTTCACTTTATGTTATTATTACATCGTAACATATAATGAAATAATTATGCAACTCACCATAATGCAGTGGGAGATCTGAGCTTGTTTTCCTGCAACTAGACGATCCCATCTGGGCTTTACGGGAGACAGTGACACCTGAGGTGTGTTGCTTATGTCCTGTCTACTCTGTAATCTCTTTTTGTTTGCTGTCACAGCAGAAAACCCTGTTTCACAAAAATAGAATGTTGGAAATGGAAGCAGGCTTTGCAATGCTTTTGTGGCAATCTCAGGATATTCTGCCTTGACTTTAATCCAGAATGTATGGAGATTTGAACTTGTCTCAAACATACTTTTACGGTCACAGTCATTTGGATCTCAAGCAGAGACAAAGTTGATTCACCTGGCTTACTCATAAATGGATTAGGAATCCATTCCTTCCCAGTTCAGGGGTCATTTGTGGTTGGGCAGTAATACTCAAACTCTTTTGAAATGTGAGATCATTCATCAGCTGGGAGAAAAAAGGCCTTGATTCAGTAAATCTCTGCTAATATTTGAAACATGTCAAAACCCCCCATTTTCACTTGTCACCCCCTTAATTCATTTGGCTTTGAATATAGCCACTTTATCTGCCTACTTGAACACAGTTGTTCTCCCCTGAAGTGACAGATTGAGTTCACTGAGAAGGTTGACTATTTCATACCCATTCTGTGTCACAGTGAAGTCTCTTGAGTGGCTCTCATAGCACAAAAACTCTGATCAGTTATTACCTTTAGAAATCCATCTCACTTCTGTGTATAAGAGAATACGTGTGTGCTCTGTGTCCATCTGATCACAAAGCTGCGTAAACAGACATGAGCTAAAGTAGCAGTTCCCAATCTTCTTTTCATCAGGGACTGTTTTTGTGTAAGACAAATGTCTTTAGCAGAAGGCAAGATCAACTCTTCACCAATAGTAGAAAGTTTCTTAGTTTTAGCAATGTAGTTAGCCCCTAAGAATGGTGCTTTCATGGCAGACACATTTGATGTAGTGGTGGCCCTTCATAATTGCTTTAACTTCTTCTGTCTTTATGTCCAGAAACCCTGCTATAGGCAATTATAACACAATAGTAAGTATTTGTGTATATAAACATATCCAAACATAGAAAAGTTACAAGAAAAATACAATATTATAGTCTTATGAGACCATGGTCACATATTCAGGCCATCATTTACACATATACACTATATGTAACCCCCACCCCATTGGTTTTGTTTTTCTGAAGAATTTAGATTAATGCAAACATTCTTCCTCTTGCTTTTTTCCAATAAAATCTGGATTCACAGGTTCACTTTTTTATGATTAAGATGTGTTTTCTCTAATTCCTCCTTGTTTTCTCCCTTATAGATACGCAGGCTTCCCAGTCCTCCAGCCTAATCAATCTGAACATTTTTACTTTATTGGCTCTCTTTATTATTGGATGTCAGAAACTGAAAAGCATCTATTTCCAGCATTCAAATTGTACTGAAGTCTTGTCATTTGGTCTGTCTATTGAAAATACTTCCATTTCTAAACCTCTTTTCCACTATTGTAAATGCTTAAACAAAATAAAATTAAAGTACAAATGAATCTTATTCTGTGGCCCAAATATTTTTAAATGTCTGAATTTTAAAATACATTTGACTCTAATAATTTCAGATAATAGATCTGGAACCTGTACTTGGGTATATTTCAAACACCTCAGATTTAACTTCTTTTTTTCACCAATTCTATGAATTGCTTGCCCTCATCTTGGATTATCAGTCAGAATTAATGATGCCATCTATTGTTGTATAGCAATCTTAAAAGTTTCCATAACTTGCCTTTCCTCTCACCCTTTCAAATCTCTATCCTCTTCTTTTTAAATACAAAAAAGGGACAAACTACTGCTAAATGCAACAATCAGAATTAATGTCACCAATATTGTTTAAACAAAAGGACCAGACCGAGGTTTAAAAGATGCATAATATGTGAATCTATGTATATAAATTGCAAAAACCAATCTATAGTGATATGTCAACACTGGTGATCTTTGAAAGGATATTAAATATAAAGAGTCATTTGGAACACTGGTAATATTCCACATTTTGATTTGGACAATGCATGCATAGATCTATTAAAGTTACATAATTATCTACCTTTTGACTATATATTTTAAAATATGAATCCAAATTATTTTAAACTTTGTGTATAAAAGTTCTAACTTCTGAGGCTTCTTTAGGTATGATTCTGTGTCTAACTTTATATTTTTGTTCCCTTGCCTTCTTAGGTTGTTCTAATTGAATGTTAGATATTTTTTACAGAAGAGTAAAGACTAGGTAAATATGATCTTAGTAGGTAAGTCTCTTCTGTTGGCTGGCCATTAATAGGTGGTATTGAGTCAAAATTAAGCTGAGTTTGAAATTTCATCTTCTATGCGCTATGCATCCCCAGTACATTATTTTGTAACTTTTTTTTGGAGGAGGACAAACAAAATTATTCAATAATAAAGCATTTAAAGATGTTACTTAAACTAGTTCCCCAAGATTCATATTGCCATATCTGCTCTTTTTTCACCATTAATAGTAGGAACACACTAAATATAATAGTAATAAAACTTTGACAACAGTTGTGGGAAAATTAAAGTAAAATGGACTTATTCAGTCATAAGTTAAATATGTTTTCCAGATTTGTATACATGCCAAATTACTTTCCAGACATTTTGCATATTTGTATTATCATTAGTAATGCATGAAAATGCCTATGTGTTCTAACATATTTTGTTATAATGCTATTTATCCTTTGCAAAACTAAATATAATTGTTTAATTTTGCATTTCTGATTTTTCATAGTGATTGAATATTTTTCAGACTTATTAAAAAATTTGGAGTACTTGCATTTTTTTTTTTAGCTTTCTCAGTATCATAAATATACCCCTATGTGGTGTTGGGGGAGTCTATAAAATTTTTCTACCATTTTCTTTAAGTTAAAAATTATTTTTAAAAGATATTAACCCTTAAACTACCACTGTGTAGCTAACATTTAAAATTTGTAATTTCTGTTTGGTGTTTTTGAATACAGATATTTTAAAGTATAATATATTCAAATTTTTATAGGTTTAGCAGGGTTTTTTTTACTATTTACATATAAATTATGTTATACAAGATCTTTTAATCTTTTTAAATATTGTTTCAAATATCAGAAATATTAAGAGCTTAAATTCAATCTTTGTCCTTTAGTGCTGCAATAAATAGTTACATAGACTTTTATTGAACATTTGTAATCATTTCTGATAAATACCAAGAAGTGTAGTTGCTAGTTCATAGGGTATGTCTAAGTTGTGCTTTATTTTTTACTTATTTATTAATTTTTAGATTTTTTAGTTGGAGTCTCACTCTACCTGACTGCTCATTCTTATAAATTCAGTCAGTTAGAGTCAGTATAAAGATTATCTGCTTTTCTGTACAGTCTTTCAAATAAATAATTTCAGAATATCATTTTGAAACTTATGCTCCTCTGTTCTCCTTTTTTCCCATATTATTTCCTATTCAATCAGAGAAGTACACAAGTCTCTATCTTGCCATCACTTCTTAAAATCAATGATAATTCATTTCCTTTTGATATATGATAATTATAGATTTTGTTTTTTGTAATATCTTTTTGTCTTCTATGTCCCGGATTTTGACATTTATTTTGGTGATCTGGATTCTTCTGCTAAAATTAGGGTTTTGTTGGTCTTGTTTTTCCAGCTTCCTTAGGTGACTCATTAGGCTGTTAACTTGTGATCTTTCCATTTTCTTCATGTGTGTTTGTAGAGATATTGATTCCACTCTTACTACTGTTTTCATAGTATCCCAGAGATTTTGGTAAGATGTTTCCTCATTTTCATTTGTTTCCAGGTACCTTTTAATCTCTGTTTTGATTTCCATGTTGACTCAGGAGTTGCTTAGCATCATGCCGTTTAGTGTCCACGTCTTTGTGGGTTTTATGGGAACTTTGTTGGTGTTGATATTTAATTTTATTGCACTGTGGTCTGAGAAGGTGCATGGCAAAATTTCAATCTTGTGAAATTTGTTTATGCTTGATTTATGGTGGAAGATGTGGTCGATCTTGGAGTATGTTCCATGTGGTGATGAGTAGAATATTTATTCTGCGATTGTTGGGTGGAGTGCTCTGTAGGTGTCGATTAAGTCCATTTGGTCAAGAGTCACCTTGAGATTCTGATTCTCCTTACTGATTTTTTGTCTTAATCATCTGTCTAGGGTTGTGAGTGGGGTATTAAAGTCCCCAGTTATGATAGTATGAGAGTCAATATCTTTTTTAAGTTTGCCTAGAAGCTGCTTTATGAAAGTTGGTGCTCTTAAGTTGGGTGCATATATGTTTAGGATGGATATATCTTGTTGATGGATTAAACCTTTTATCATTATATAGTGACCTTCTGCATCTTTTTAAATTTTTGATAGCTTAAAGAGTATTTTATCTGAAATTAAGATCACAACTCCTACTTTCTTGTGTGTTCCAGTCACCTGAAATTTTGCTTCCCATCCTCTTACTTTGAGTCTGTGAGTGTCCTTTCTCATGATATGAGTCTCTTGGCAACAATATATTGTTGTTTCCTGATATTTTATTCATTTTGCCATTCTATGTCTTTTCAGTGGTGCATTTAGTCCATTCACATTCAGGCTAATAATTGAAATGTAAGAGTTTACCCCTGTCATGAGGTTCTTATAGAGTTGTTGTTGTTCCTGTTTGTTTGTTGTCTTACTTTTGATTTTTGGGTTGATTCATGTGTGTTTTCAATCTTTTTCCTGCACTCTTGTGAAGAACGTTGTCATTCTTTTCTGTTTAATTTTTTTTAAGTGTTTCATGTAGAGCTGGTCTGGAGGCAGAGTAAGTTCTTAGGGATTGAATGTCTGGGAAAAATTTTAATTCTCCCTCATTGATGAAGCTTAGCTCAGTTGAGTAGGTTATTCTTGGTTTAAATTGTTTATCTTTGAGAACTTTAAAGACTGGCTCCAAATTCTCCTAGACTGAAGTGTTTCTGTAGATAAATCTGCTGCTATTCTAATTGGTCTTCCCTGGTAGGTAGTCTGACCTTTTTCTCTTTCTGCTTTTAGGGTTTTTTCTTTTATATCTACTTTGTTTAGACAAATTACAATGTGTCTAGGAATGGTTTTTCTCATTTGTTGTCTTCCAGGGGTTCTCTGACTCTCTTGTGTTTGAATGGTCGCATCACTGATGAGATGGTATGCCGGAGTCCAGCTCCAGGAGAGAGTCAGGGCTTGAAATGGGAGAATCGGGAATGGTGAAAAAGAAAAGATGACAGGAATCACCTTCCTGGGGAGAGCTCAAGACTTTGCCAATTTTCATTTAATTTTCACATGCTTATATAGTTTTTCCACCCAGCCCTGCACCCACAAAATGCATCCTATGCTGCCAACTAAACATCCACGCACATCCTCTTTTTTCATTCACAATAAAGTTGACCTTTAATAATTACTATCCGGTTTCTTTCCTGCCGACTCTGTGCCATCCATGTTTTTTAATCAATAGGCAAGAACTAGATAGCAGTTACTATTTCAACCACAGATGGTGTTTTTCTTAAGTTAAACATTTGTGAACATCCTGTTTTTCTTCCTGATTTCCTTATAACTATTTACTACTGTAAACTTATGTTATCCTTATCCTATAAGACTAAACCCTAACTATAAATCTTATTTAATTTACTACCATATATTTACTTCTATTAATCTTATTTCTATCCTTATATCCCTATATTTTCTTAACTATCACTAATACTATTATATGTCTCTAATCTTACTATTTTATCATTAATATTCTAACTTCTATCTCAACATCTCCAACACCTACTTATTTACCCTAAAATATCCTAGCCTATTTTTTATCTCAAACAATTGTTTTCCACCAGCTCTTAGTAGGGTCTGTTATTTATTATTAAAAGGAAATGAGAAAGTGGTCGACTCATTTTTCTCGACCTCTTGATGTTATAGGAAAAAGATGGAAAAACATTCTCATCCACCCCAAGGGGCACCTTTTTGCTGCAATCTCACCTTCATTGTGCCTATGTATAATTTTTGCTGTTAAATGCCATCATCCATCTGTGCATCTACTATCTCAATTATTAGCCTGTGACAAACAAAGAGGGGACATTCTCAAGCCTATGCACACAATCCTTCAAAGTTAAGGAAGGTCCCTCAACAGGATCCATGGGGCTTTGCCTCCGTCATGGCCGCATTTGGCTGGGGCCTTGCTCCCAGCCAGCGTTTTTCCTGTTTTCAGGTCCCTTTTACCTTACTCTTCCTAAGGATTGTGGCTCCCGGCAATGGTGGAAGTTTTCTTGAATAATCTCATGGAATGTCTGTTCCAGGGTGGTCTGTGTCTCTCTTTCTGCCTCAAGAAGTTCAATTACTCTTAGGTTCAGCCTCTTGAAATAATCGTTTATCTCTTGAAGGTTTTATTCTGTCTTTTTAAGCTTCTTTTCTATGTTTGTGACAGTTTGGGCTAGTTCTATATTTGGTTCCTCAAGCTCTTAGATTCTTTCTTCTGCTTGGCTAATTCTGTTTTCCATGCTTATCAGTTTATTATTTATTTCATTCACAGTTATTCTTTACTGCTGTTATCTCCGTTATCAACTCTTTCCTATTTTCCTCTTGTCTCTCCTCAATTCTTTTTAATCTCTCTGATAATGTCTTGATATCTGGGTTTGTAGTTTGAGACCAGTCATTCTGGGGGCTCTTCATTGTTTGTCTTCCAAAGTCTGTTTTCTCAGTGTCTGATCTCCCAGGGATCTGTGTGAGACCCATATTCTTCTTTTGGTTTTTCTTCATTTGTGTAGATTTTTCTCCTCCCCCACTTTTTTTCCCTCTTCTTTAATTCTGTTTTTCAGGGATGGCTGGGTTGCTTTTACTTCTGTTTGCTCGATCTCCTATTCTTCCTTATGTGGATCCTCTGGCTTTGTTCACTTCTGAAGCTGGACTCTGATTTGGGGTCTGAACTTTTTTGCAGTTTTGAGATTTAATTGAGGAGGGAGCAGTGATTCAGAATCTATCTGCAGATCCCAGTATCCACCAACAGGTATATGGGCTCCCCGGAAACCACTCCCCACTGCCTTGTAGTCTGTACATGCAGTGGGGGTATAGACTTGCTCCCTGGAAGCAAAATGAGGTAAGACATAGGAAAACGATGGAAGAAGGAAGGAGGGAGTAAGTGGAAGGTGGAGAGAGAGAAGAGTAAGAGGGAAAACAGACAGATTGACCAACTAACAAATGAAAAGAGACACAAAGACAGAAAAGGAAAAAAAATCTAAAACATACAGGTAATCATACAAACACATAGTCCAACATGAACCTGCCTATTGATGTATTCTTCCCATACACAAACAGGAAGTCTAATTAATAGAGAGAAGAAAGAAAAAAAAATCAGTAAAATACGAGAAACAAAGCAAGTATGAAAACATTATCTAAACCAGAAAGAAACAGGAAAAAAAACTAAAACAAAAAGCAAACAAAAACTGAGCAAAACAAATAGTCAAAAAAATAATAAAAAAATAAAAACAAGGAACCAAACTGGCTCTGTGGTCTTTCATGTAAGTCTACCTTCCTTTCAGCTCTGACCTCTAGCCCCTCTTCTCTGCTCTCATCACAGTCAGACAGGGTTGCTCACAGCTTGGGTCAGATGCCCCAGACCTACTTTAGAAGGAGAGTGGATCAGATCTGGACTCACCCAGCTTGCTGCCTGTCAGGTCTGTTATCAGATCTGACCTGTCTGTGCCTGATCCAGCATGCGGGAGGGGCTTCTGTCTCTCCCAGTTTGATGAGATTACCCTAGGCCCCAAGTTGGAGGCTGGGCGGGGTAATGCAGATCTCTGCCTGGTCCTGGGACAGAGAAAATGGTTGTCGTGAGTGTCTCCTTATCGGGCATAAACTTCACTCCAGCTTTTCCCGACCCTCTCTCTCCACTGATCAGGTCTGGGGTTACAGCAGATCCACTATAACAGGTGACGGTGTGGGCCAGGTGCCAGGCAATGAGAATCAGCTGGATTCAGCAGGCTTTTCTCAGGCATGTACTGTGAACAGCAGGTGATCCTGCATGCGATCTTGCAGCTGCACTCCAATCTCAGGGTGGTGGGGGCTTGCAATCAGCCTCAGAGGGGGGATCCGGGTGCATGAACCCAAGTATCCCCTCAGATGGACTTTCATTCTCCCACCAGTGCATGCCTACTTACTCAGTGAGTCTTTATGGACACTTGACTCCATGAAGACTCTCACAGTCCAACCTGTGATCGCCTTCTTAAGCTCCGCCCTCCAATTATAGATTTTGAATGAACTCAAATATCTGTTTTCTTATTTTTACACTCTAACTTCTGAGAAGCTCCATGCAAAATCAGATGGCCCAAAAGGTTGCGACCATTATGAAAGTGTAGCTCCTAAACTCAGCTTGAAGGAGTTCCCTTTAAATGTTCCAGGCAAAGTCACTTCCTCACACCACACAACATCTATTTAAAAATCATCACTCTTCTTGCCCTTTCTTTTAGAGTCTTTTCTTTTCTTTTCTTTTTAACAACAATTCAAAGGGAAAGTTGAGTCTGGATCAGGGAAAGAAACATGCATATCCTGGAATGTGTCCCCATACAATCATTTTTAACTAAAATGCCTTTACTCAGGAGATCTGGATTATGCAGATGTGAGACATGTATGGAAATTATCTCTTAACAAAAACAAACTTTTCCATCCTTGGGCAAATATTTTTTAATTGCCACTTTTCTTCACGGTGTTTTTCTACATAAATTATTTAAAATTTGAGTGTTTTCAATTATAATTTTCCTTAGAGCTTTTTCTTCTTACATTATACTTACAACAATCTTATAGCTATATAATAAAACTTTTTTATTTTAGTTTTTGATGCAGTCTCATTTATTTTTCTGAATATTCATTTATATATTTTAACTTTATAATAATTGTTTGGACTAATTCATTTTTGCATTAGGTTAATATTTCAAATGACTAGTTGGTTGTATCACTACCTTTATTTAAATATTTTATCATTTTCTTACTAAGTTACAATTTTTTTAAAAAATTCATAAAATAGGCTGGGCTCAGTGCCTCACCCCTGTAATACTAGCACTTTGGAAAGCCTATGTGGGAGGACTGATTGATCCCAGGAGTTGAAGGCCAGACTGGGCAACATAGCAAAACCTCATTTCTACCAAAGAAAAAAAAAAAAAAAAATCAGCTGAATGTGGTGGCATGTGCCTATAGTCCCAGCTAATGAGGTGGAAGGATTGTCTTAGCCTAAGAAGTTGAGGCTGTGGTGAGCCATGATTGTGCTTGCAATCCAGTCTTGGTGACAGAGGGAGACCCTGATCAAAAAAAAAAAAACAAAAACATAAAATAGCTGCATGAACAAGTGCGTGAACCTATGTGCATAATTCTGACAGACTGCAAAACACATTTTCTACTCCATTAATCTATATGAATATTCTTTTGGAATTACTCTAACTTTTAATACATGTTAACATTTGGTTCTCAAATTTAAATTGACTATACTTAAACACTGATGGGATTGATACCTTTTAAACAAATTGTTTACACATACCATACCTGAAAAAGAAATGTTCAGAAAAAGAATGTGATTCTTTTTTTTTTTTTTGAGTTGGAGTCCCACTCGATCGCCCAGACTGGAGTGCAGTGGCCACTCCCGGCCACCGCAGCCTCGACCTGCTGGGCTCCGCAATCCTTCCGCCTCAGCCTTCCGAGTAGCCGGAATTACAGGCACACACTACCACGCCCAGCTAATTTTTTTTTTTTTTGATTTATTGTAGAGATGAGGTTTCGCCTGCCCAGGCGGGTCTTGAACCCACAGATTCAGGCAATCCACTCACCTCAGCCTCCCAAAGGCGCGGGATTACAGGCTGAGCCACCAAGCCCGACTAAGAATGTGATTCTTAAAAGTCAGTAAAATTTGAATCTGTAACACAGGTGAATGGATTAGATTTATTACCGATGGGATGCCTTTTTCATTCATGAGTAGAAAATAATAAAAATAAGCAATAGTATAAAATTTATGACTTGTTTGGATGTTGAATAATTTATTTGCTGATGGATTTGGGATTATGCAAATGTTATTACTCCTTATATTAATTCTTTTCAACTTAGAGTTATTATTTCTTCTCAATTCTGCATGATTTTTAAAGTCTTAAGGTGAATTAATTTTCTTTAAAAATACTTCTGACCTGTATTTTATCTTTATTGATGGCATAGATCTAAAATTACAGCCTTTAAATGTCCATTAATTAATTCAGTTCACTTACAAAGTTTTAAGCTGTCGTGCAAAATAATGCCATTAGTTACTTTTGCCTGCCTGGGATCCATTTATCCCTCTTGTAATGACACCTCAAGTTTTCTTTGGTAAAAACCCTCAAATTTTAACTTAAGTCATTTAAAGCTCCTTTCTGTCTCCCATCTATGCCAATCTCTTGTGGAAATTTGACTTCTGAGTAGAAGAACACAGTGAAAAGATAGTTCATTAATTGCTACACCACAGAAACAGTCCTTATTATTCCTGAGACAGAATTTTTCACTGGTCAGCTGTCCCATAGATTTATTGAATTTACTTTATTGTTCATACATTAGCCAAATTCAGTTGGTGTTTTCTGCCACCATTATAGAGCAAATAATATAGAATGGACTAAGTCTAAGGATTGATGGTAAAAACTTTTAATTTGTTATTGAGCTGACAAGGAACAAATTGCAGTGGCAATCTCACTGATTTTTCTGGGATGTAAAAGTAACACCTCATGGTAACTAATTAATTATCACCTGTAATCACATAAAACTTTGTGCCTATTTTAGGAAAAAGTTCTGAGTGATTGGGTAACCAAATGCATACCATAGTTTGACAATACCCAAAATAATTTGAAGAGAATGAGACTGCATACTAGATTAAATAATACAAGATAATAGAATACATAAACCCTAAACATCTCACCACCAGTCATAGAATCTTAGAATTGTACTAAAACCATATCATTGAAATTACAGGATTGAAATCACTGAAATTTTTTTTTAAGTTCTATGCTACATTTTTTGTTTGATGACTTAGAACATTGAGTGAATTCAAATCTCTTCTAGTTTTCCAGTGTGAGAGTTAAAGAAATGCAAACAATGAGTATGAGGATGTAAGTGCAGAAAAAAAAAATCACACTTGTAAATTAATGTTACAGATTTGATTGACAGCCTGAACTCAGTCATGAGTTTCTTTCCAGATGATTTTTATTTCCCTTTGCTTCCCAAGTGCCTTCTGCAAAATTCACAAGGCTTGCATGGGAGTGTGGGAAAGAAACGCAAATTTGCCATACTGTGGCATAATGGCATCTCCTTGTGCCCAGCAATCTTTCTTTTATTTTTCAAATCTGAATTCAGTGGACTACTACCAGAAGGTACAAGGTATTCAGTTAACTCCCTTCTTTGATTTTTCTCTCTGGGACTGATGGCCTATTCCATTGATTCCTCTGCAGTAGTAGCTTGTGAGGTCAAGGAATGACATCTTTGTGCCTTTTCTTCCTATCTTTTCATAGAAGTTGCACCTCTGCCTAATATTGTTGACCTGTCAGTACGACTCGTGCTACTTACACCAAAATGCTGGTGATATTGAGGGAATGTTTTTGCTGGGTCTGTGGGGACTTCTCAAGACCCTGCTGAAACCTGGTGTGAGGGATTTAGTTGCAGCTCTGCCCTCTCTGTAGCATCCCAGAACATGAGCAGTCTCTCATTACTAACTCTAGCTTTGGTGCCTTCCTCTCAGCAGATGGTCCCTTGAAAACTAGAAATGGCAACCTGAGAACTAGCTACATCCCACAATTTCTTCCCAATCCACATGAACCCATGTGACTTTACTATATCAAATTAGAAAATATTGCTTCTGCCATCCAAAATGTTGTCTGCTCTTCTCTATATTGTCTCTGTTATTTAAGTGGCTTAGAGACATACAAATGCAAGACAAGCAATAAGCTGTAACTTAGGGAGGCGGTCAGACAGAAGAGCCCAGGAAAAGATTCTGATTTCCTGAGAAGATATTTTCCTCTTTCCCTAGCTACTTTTACTACGTGACAGAATGTATGGAGAAAATGGGAAACTATTCCGTTTCTTCTAGAAGGCCACTGCTTTGTGAATACTTACTGGCGTCTTTGACAATTTTTCAAATTATAAAATGAAACATCTTTTATATTTACACTTTAAGGTAACTATGCACCTGTTTCTACACTATCTTTTAGTAAGAAAGACTGGAATGACTAGTATGTAAGAAAAGCAACTGCATTATGTCTCAAGATCTTAAAAACAAGTAAATATTTTTCTCATCAAATTGCAAAGGTGAAAAAAAATCTACAATCGCCATGATCTGAAATAAATTATAAATTTAAAATAAAGAAAAATAACTCATAAAATGTAGCAGACATTTAAAGTACATTAATGTCTTAAGAACTGTTTATGGTAATGAATTTTGAAAATATTGACTAAAGACACAAAACAACGTTAGATTAGACTGTACTTCCTAGAAAGCCTGTGGTTCTTTAGCTGACTCAGGTTTCCAATGGAAACCTGTATGCAAATCAGGTGCTTGAATAACATTAAACAGACAGAAATCACATGACATCTGAGGATGTTGTGACATCTAGATTCAGAAAGATTCTAAAATGCTGGATGAGTTTAACAGATTGAAGAATCTTGTCTTGTTACATTACCTGAGAGGTACTAGAATGTACTTCCTTCACCAAGAACTTGATTAAGGAAGAGATTTGCCAGAAAAGTATAGATTACTGAACGTGCACCCATAAATGATGCAATAAAGCAATTCCAATTGAAATAGGCTGTATGATTTTACATCTCTGTCTAGCTACCACATATCAGAGTCCAGGTATAAAAAATATGGCAGACGGGCTCGGTGGCTCAGCCTGTAATCCCGCGCCTTTGGGAGGCTGAGGTGAGTGGATTGCCTGAGCCCGCGGGTTCGAGACCCGCCTGGGCAAGCGAGACCTCATCTCTACAATAAATCAAAAACTAGCTGGGCATGGTAGCGCGCGCCTGTAGTTCCGGCTACTCGGAGGGCTGAGGCCGAAGGATCACCGGAGCCCAGCAGGTCGAGGCTGCGGTGACCGGGAGCGGCCACTGCACTCCAGTCTGGGCGACAGAGTGAGACTCCAACTCAAAAAAAAAAAAAAAAAAGAAATATGGCAACTTTTAAAAATCAAGCAAAGTTGATGTGATTAACATGATGACTACAAGAACAGGCACAGTAATCCAATCTCTATAAGTGACCGGACCATAAAAATCTTTGAGAAAATCTGATAGAGGTTCTGGAGGAAATAAATTCTTAGGCTATCCCCAAAGAATTATTTGCTTTACATTTCAAAGTCTTGACTGTATTAATTTTATTATTTTAATTTTTTAATATAGTTAACAAAGGCCTGACCTGATATATTACAGAGTCACAGTGTTTTCCCTAATTCATGTGTTTGAGTTTTGGCATATTTCCAAGTCTTGACATAAAGAGAACTAACTGTTCTAAAAAATTTTTATGTTTATATTGTGATTCTATCTTAACTTCTTCCCCAAAAGGACCAGTGATTTTGCATTTACATATCTGAGTAAATGAGCTTTGCAGAAAGATAAATAATACAGTATCGTTAGGAATTATTAGATGGTAGGTCTTACCTAGTTCTAATCCTTGGGAATCCCAAAGAGTCCTATAGTCAGCTGGCATCAGTGGAGTTTATAAGGGTCACGAAATGAATGGATTTTGCATAATAAGTGCTGCACCATAGGCACAGGTGAACTCAATTCCTGTTTGTGGTCACTTTTACAGACCCGAAGTTGAGGGTTAAAGCTGTTCTACTTTCAACTGGTAAAATTCTAGCATGGCTTCTGAGCTGTGCATAAGATTTGCATTTGGAGGAAGGGTTAAGTGGTAATTATTGATGTTCCTTTTCTTTCATAAGTAGTTAACCAAAATCTCTATCTCTTTACTAAAGGAATTGCTCACATATTCAACCATGAGTGACTTGAAAAGGTTGTTTTCTACCATGTTTCTTTTTAATCCTATAGTAGGTTCCATGGAAAATCAGATAGTTTGAGGGCAATTACATGTGTTTATCATGTGCTTAATCAAGTTTTAACTTTACTTGGTATATGTGGTGGAGAAAATAACATATCACATCTTTTTAAATTTCTTTACTTTTCTCCTGAACACACAGGAAGGTAGCTTTGCCCCTCCTCCCTTGCATCCAAGTAGGAACACGTGACTTAGTTTTGGACATATGTGGGCAGAAATGACACATGATGTATTTAGGTGTCTGAATATAAAACAATTATGATAGTCTTTCACAGGTTTTCCTCTGCTTGCATGGCTGGAAGTGACATACTCCAAAATGGTGGGGCCACATACTGGAATACAGCCACCCAACTGACTGGGTGTGGTGGCTCATGCCTATAATCCCAGTATTTTGGGAGGCCGAAGCACGAGAATTGCTGCAACCCAGGAGTTTGAGATCAGCCTAGGCAACATGACGAGAGCTTGGCTCTATAATAAATTAGCTGGACATGGTAGTGTATGCCTGTAGTCCCAGCTACTAAGGAGGCTGAGGCAGGAGAATTGCCTGAGTTCAGGAGTTGGAGGCTGAGGTGGTTGTGTCCAGGGTATGAGGAAGAAGTCGTCAACATGCAGAGGGTCAGATTATGAGTCCTTTGTTAAAAGCCAGCAACTGAGAGAGGGCTCATGCCTCCAACCTCCAAAAACTCTTGGCCCTGAATGAAGCAGGGAAAGGGTTTATAAAGGTAAAAACTGGTTTATAAAGGCTACATAGCATGGGGTACAAACATAAGGTAAATTAAGTTACACGGTATAAAGCACAAACATAAAGATTATTAAAATCAGAAAAAAAAATGTGCAAATGCATACAAATAAATGCAGAACTTGTGGTTAGGGAGTTTCCAATATTTGGGGAAACTAAGGGTGTAGGCTCTTAGTTACAGAAAGATTACAACCTCTGACTATGGGAAAGCTATGTAGGGGATCATTTGTGAGTTAAAGCAGCTAAAATGGAAAATTTATTACCGAATGGAGTTACTTATGTTAAACAAGCTATTCCAAGGTAGTTTTACAGGTACTTCATTCCCCCCTTTTACTTGTTCATGAGTCAAACCGTTGACTTGTGAGTTATGGGCAAAGGGTCATAAGTTCCAACATATATGAGTTTTACAGAAGTAATTTGTTACTTAACAAATTGAATAAACCCGTTGATTATGCAAGGCCCTATAAGCAAACCTAGGAGGAGGAGGAGTATAGGGCCAGCTAGACTGGTGAGTAGAGTTGTTAGCCAAGGGTTCCAATCAAGCATAGATTGGAACCAGGAATTGTTACTGTCCAAGTCTTTTTGACATCTGCCTATGTTTTCTTGGACTTTCCGGAGGGTATCTTTAATTATTCCTGATTTGCTTGCCTAAAAACAGCAAGTTTCTCCAAGAGTGATACAAAACCCTTCTGGAGATAGGAAGAGCAAGTCCAGACCCTACGATTTTGGAGGACAACCTCTGCTAGAGGGTCCACCTGGTCATGGTATTGATTTATAACAGATTGCATATAATTTAAGTCAGAATTGATGTCTTGTGCAGTTAGTTAGTCCTCATTCTCTGCAGACTAAGGCAGTGGTGCTGAGTGCAGCTGTTCCAACTACACTTAACGCGATTAAGGCAGGTACTAATAAAGCGGTAGCGCATTTCCAATGAGTTGCCGAAAGACCAGGAGGATTAAATAAGAGGTTTCCTTCAGGACCACTATAAGCATATATCTGGGGAAGTGGATTAACAGTAACACATAAAATAAACGTATTGCTTACCATTTCAGCAGTAACACAATTTGTAAGACTAGTAGGGCAAGCAAACCAAGTATTGGCAGGGGCTGCATAGGCCATGGATTCATTTATGGTTATAATAAGAGACATATTGCAAATATTAAAAAGTGGAGACGCCATTAAGATGAAATCTGAAGTTTTAAGACAAGAGGCAGTTCTAGTTACATCTCTTATAGTGACAGGAACTGTTTTGGGAGAAGAGCATGTAGTTTTGTCAGTGCTGCTGACAATAGGCGTATTGAGCCCTAGGCCTACATAATAAGGAGGATTTGATTTTAAACAGAGCCAACAATCTGCAGTTAATTGTGGCCAGGTATTGTAAAGCACATGATGCCTGTGAGTTAACATGGGAAAAAGACTGAGGGGGAAGATGGGCTAGGTTTGAAAATGGTTGAGGTGACCTCAGGAGTTGTGGAGGCAAGTTTGGGGTACCGGTTAGGTTGGCAGAAGGTAGAGGCTGCAGTGGAGGCTGGTGGTACCCAAACATAGGATCCTTCAGCTCTGCCAATGGCCCTATTGGCTTGGTCACAGTTTTGTAGGCAAGCGTGTGCCATTGAATAGTGAGTAAAGCGCCACGGTCATAGCCATTCATGTACCGTCGTATTCCCCAGTTGCATTACTCCAAGAATAACGGAGAGGATCAGTAACCTTTATATACATAGGCTGTTCTGGGCCAGCTGTTGGCCAAATGGTGATTTGAGATATGTCATTAGGTCCCCCACTGTAAGTAGCAATAGTGGCACATTTCCAGTACGGACAGAAGAAGTAGCCAGCCTGATTACTTTGCTGGTCAATAGGATTACTGGTGTATAGGTAAAAATTAACATTCCTTATATGATAAGTAGCTGCCCAGTCTGTACAAGATTCAGTATGGTAAGCATTTTGTGCAGGTGCTAAGTTGATTATCCCAGACAACTGTCCAGCTAGACATTCTTTTTCTATGTTTAATAGGTTAGAAATGTTTACCTTAAATTGGACCAGAACTGAGCCATGGGTCTGGTTTTGGATAGCTAAAACCTTTCCTGATGTAAAGGAGATCAAAGAGAAGGTGAAGACTGTACAGTATGCCACTATGAAAGAGAGAAAACAGATTAGGAAATAACACCAGAATAAACACAAAAAAAAGTCTTAGTTTGAAATATCTAATTCCAGGTGTGGCTGTTCATCTTTGGGTGAAACAAGATAGCGAGCTCAGAAGGTGGCATATCGTCATCAAGGTCATCAAACCATTTTTCTTGACTTGCTAGTACTGAATTCAAGTTGGAATTCTGTCAACTTTGAATGCCATAGGGGTGGTGAGGATGACAATGTAGGGTCCTTTCCAGGCTGGGGCTAGTCCTTCTTTCTAGAACTTCTTGACATAGACCAGGTTTCCAGGTTGGAATGGATGGCACGGCATGGATGATAGGGTAGGCAGAACAACACAGATGCTGGAGTGGAGAGTAGCCTGGACCTCTTGGAGGGACTGGAGACAATTTAACAAAAATTGATTAATATTGCTTTTAAGAAGATGAAGGAATTTATTTTGTTTGAAATACAAAGTGGACAAAATTAACACATATGTTTCCAGGACACAGCCTTTATTTGTAGTAAAAAACAAAAATGACTTCCTGCTTCTGATTTTTTAAAAAATTTTCCTATTCTTGCCCTTGGAAATATTTTATAATTTTAGGAACCGGGATGAAGGTCAATCTTCTGTAACTACTTCCTGCTGAGGTGGGCCATAGAGATGTCTTGTTTTTATTTATTTTCAAGGGCATAAACAGGAAACAGTGGGACTATAACTGACTACCAAACGAGAACACAGACAGAATTATTAAGCAAACAATGATGGAAAAGGCTATTGCTCAACAACAATGCTGGAAAAATAAAAGTAATTTAAAAGAAAGACTGAATTTATAACAAATAACTTTTACAATAGTTATTTATGTAGCCAGATTGGCAATATTAAGATTTCATCTGGCTACCTAAATGTCAGCATGGATGGCCAGAACCAAAAGACTGGCACCTGTGTTAACTTGAAGTTAATTTGGGTTCCAGTGCTCTGGTATTTACCTGGGGGTTTTGTTGGGGTGATGGTGAGCCAGTGTCAAGGCAGTTTAGCAGGTTTTCAGGCCTCCCTATGTGGCCAACATTTGTGAGCCAAGTGTTCTCTCCTCTCTTCAGAGGAGAATACACCTGCCTCCCAATGGTTATTTGGCCTGCATGATAGGCAAGATCCAAGAGGTTAAGGCCTTTTAGGGCAACTATGCTTCCAGTGCCCTTATGGACTGCACCCATAAGAAATGGACACCAACCCCTTAGCAGTTTCGTTGTTACCAGGTGTTTTGTGGGTGTCTGGAGTTTTGGTCACCAATTGTGACTGACAGTTGGGGTGCTTTCTTGGCCTTCTGGTTCTACTACCTTCCAGGCTGGCAGTGAGTTGGTTTGGTTAACAAAACCTTACAAGTTTTACTGTCTCTGATGTAAAATTTTAGAAAGTGAACAGACCACATGGATGTGCAACGATCTGCTCTCACAGTAAATGAATAAGAACAGATTATTATTCATCCATGTGGTCCGCCCAAAGTTGTCAAAAACCTTTACAAATTATCTCAGTTGTAAGGTGTGGACAATCTGTGTGAGAACACTCAATATGGAATTTATTTTACAGAGGAGTAACCCACAATACCAATCTGAGGATGTTAATCAGTTACAATAGATGACTTAACCTTAAGATAAATACACGAACACTTCATTAAACTTTTTAAATTATCAGTAAAGTGTTCATGTACTTGACCCCAAGGTCAGCTACTGGAACCAATAATTTTTAAATTAGTCATTTCTGTAACAAAGCAGTTATATAAATAATTATTACTTTGTTCTTGACTAGGCTTATGGTTCTACAACTTCTATGTCACACTGATATTTTAAAATTTAGGATTTAACAAAAGCATCACAAAACCACCAGCAGACTTAGATGACCATGTATGTTGACAATTTTAAAGATGTTTTTATGTTTTTACAAATTTTAAAGTTGCTGTTATTTACCAAAAATTATTAAAGCTAAGTGAGCAGTTATTTATTTAAAAACCAATTTGGAGGCATGCTGGACAAAATATATAACATGCACATATATGTAAACTTATACAAATTTAATAACCTTTATTTGTAAATTTTAGATATGAAAGAGTAATAAACTTATTATTATTTTAAGATATTTAAATTTTCAACTTATTGTGTCCTAATAGGCAGTTTTAATAAAAACTGTGCAGTTTTACTGGTAGAAGACAGAACCAAAACTGGTTTGGGGTTCTCTGTCTTTGGGCGATGAGGGCAATCTTTTTTCAGTGACCCAGTTTTTTACAATATGCACACTGTTTCTTGGCTAGCTGGATACCTTCAGTTCCCTTTTGTTTCTTTTTAGTTTTTCCCTTTGGTTTATGTGCCAGTCTTGAGCCAGGTTGGGAGGTTTGAATGGCAGCAACTAATGATTTTGCCTGCCGTTTTGTTGCTCTATTCATTTTCTTGTCTTCCTGTTTCTGTTTTTCAGCATCTCAGTTATTAAAAACCATTTGGGCTACCTCAAATAGCTGGGAAACATTCATACCTGCAAAACCTTCAAGTTTCTGAAACTTTCTCCAAATGTCAGGAGCCGCCTGAGTTACAAAAGCCAAATTGATAGCCAGAGCATTTTCAGGTTCTGAGGGGTCAAACGGGGCATAGGTTTGGAACATCTCCTGAAGACACTCAAGAAATGCTCCTGGTGGCTTCTCAGGACCTGAATTATCTGCAGTTTTAGGAAGAGTAATAGGTTTTTGGGATACTTCCCTCAGATCAATTAATGGAATCCGGTGATGCGTGTCTGATGCTCTGGACCCTGTCAAAGTGTTAGGGTCACACTGAATGGGAAGAGGGAAAAGCATTATTCAGCATTTCTTTGATTATTTTTCCAACCCTGATGCATTCTGCTCCTCAGAGGCAAAAAGGCCAAAAGGAGCTGCTGGTGGTTGTCCCAGGTAATAGTTTTTTTAGAATTTAGGGGTTTTGGCCATGGAGGACAGTCATTGCTTGGTCCACCAAGAGACTTAGTAACCAAGATCTGACTAGTGGTTCCCGGCCCTGCCTTCTCTGCCAAGGCACACATCTTAAGCCAAGGAGGGGCGTGCCTGACCAGGCTTAACCATTGGTGAATACAGGGAAACTGATGGGTGTGGGGGTCCTCTTTCCCCAGCGACAATCCTCCAGACAGCTTGGGTGGCTTGTGCATCTAGAGAACCTGTAGAAGGCCATCCAATATTAAATGAAGGCCAGTCAATTTCGCAGAGGGTCTGGAGTTTGCCTTTTGAAAGATATACTCCATAATCATCTGTGAATCTGACAGAAAAGTTCCTTATCATACAATCCAAGGGACTTAAGGATTTGGATGACTTTGAAGACCCCTGTCCCATGTTGTTAAATTCACAGGAGGCAAAAGAAGTTTCTGACCTGATGACCAAGTTAAAAATGCAGCAAAAGCAAGCCCTGTAGCAAAAAGTACAGCAAAACACAAGGGAAAGGAGAGGGCTAAAGATGACAAGAATTTAAAACTGTCATAAGCAATCAGAAATTAAAGCAGGTACCCAAACAGATTAAACAGATTAAACAGAATTCAGATACTCAACAGAGACTCTGGTCTGCCAACACCTTGGGTCAATGAACAGAGCCTAAGGAGTGGCCTTGTCAGACTCCGTCCTCCTCAGTAGACTAACACTTAACCTGGACACAAAACAGACACTTACCTCCCGGGAGATTGCAAACGGATTCAGGTTGTTTTGAGGGGGAAGGAAAACAGCAATCATTCCTTCTCCCTCCAAGCCAGTTGAGAGACTATAGGGCACTGGAATGACCCAGGGGGCACCTCCTCTATAGCATCTTCCTGAGCCAGGGAGAGCTGGAGCAAGGCCTCCTCCTGAGATTGGCAATTTTCTTGCTGGGGCCTCCAAATGTTGTGTCCAGAGTGTGAGGAAGAAGTCGCCAACACGCAGAGGGTCAGATTATGAGTGCTTTATTAAAAGCCGGTGACCAAGAGGGGGCTCATGCCTCCAAAAACTCTCGGCCACGAATGAAGCAGGGAAAGGGTTTATAAAGGCAAAAACTGCTGAATTTCATGGGGTAGAAACATAAGGTAAATTAAGTTACATGGCATAAAGCACAAACATAAAAATTATTAAAATCAAAAAATAAAAAGTAAAAAAGTATACACATAAGTGTGGAAGTTGTGGTTAGGGAGTTTCCAATATTTGGGGAAACCAAAGGTATAGGGTCCTAGTTATGGAAAGATTACAATCTCTGATTATGGGAAAGCTATGTAGGGGGGTCATTTCTAGGTTAAAGCAGCTAAAATGGAAAATTTATTACAGAATGGAGTTACTTATATCAAACAAGCTATTCCAAGGTAGTTTTACAGGTACTTCAAGGTGAGCCGTGACCATGCCACCGCACTCCAGCCTGGGCTACAGAGTGAGACCCTGACCATGACTCAAAACATTAGATAGATAGATAGATAGATAGATAGATAGATAGATAGATAGATAGATAGATAGAGATATATATCTAACCAATAATCTCACCAAACCAGAGTCATCTGCATCAGATTGTGTGTAAGCAAGAAATAAATCTTTATCATGTGACGTCACTGGGATTGGAAGTTGTTTGTTATATTAGCTTATCCTGACAAATGTGGAGTGGTACCTTAGTTTCTTACTATAGTTACTCAGTTCTTCTAATGACTGCAATTAATTTTTTACTCTATTCATACTGAAATAAAACAAACAGAAACAAATGCCAGATGCTTACTGTTTTTAATTCGAGACATTTCCATTTTGTCTCAGAGACACATCTATTCTGGTGTGTTACTTGCAATGTAGGCTTTAAGGAACTTGGGCCTCTTACACTTCTAACAGGATACCACACTGGTCAAGTGTATTGACAAAATCATGATGACAGTTCCTATAGATTGGAAAATAGTAGTAACCTTATATGACTTGGTAAGACACAGAGCTTCTAGAGGGGGGGTTAAACCACACACTCACATAAATTCTGAGATTTGCCACTAAAGTGAAGTTTCTCTTAATGGAATTTCAGGAAAGTTCCACCAAAATAAGGAGAATTTTCTACAGCTTCAGAACTAAATTATATGTGGCACACCTGATAGGTTTTCTTAGATATTGTAGAAAGCATATAGACATTTTGGCTCTTTTGTTTTGTCTAATTTATCAATTAAACTTTTAAAAACTGGCCTTTAATGCAGCCTAACACAAAGAAAAACTCAACAGTTGCTCTTGACAGCAGGGCCAGTGTGTCTGCGTCTTCACCATTTTGATCCTGGAACTGTGGAAAGGGGAACCCTAATCGAAGGGTGTTCCTGTCAGGCATACACTTCCTGGATAGTAAAGCTTCACATAATTTTTCTCCATGCCATCAACCCTGCTTCAGTTGGGCTGATATGGTGAAAGTGGCTCAGATTATTGCCTCAGCTTTTTCAAAGTGCCAGCTACAATGGCAGAACTTATGTTTATTTTGGTGTGAGTCTACATTACCACCACAGAGAAAATTTAGGGGGAAATAGCCTATGGAAGGTTGCCCTTGTCTCTCCCTTTCCTTGCTGTCAGCCTCCAAATGTTACTGTTTTTTTCAAATAATGGGAGTCCACATGCAGTGGTTCGTTTGTGTTACAAAGTTTGTCCTTGAGACTGCATCAGAGTTCTTTAGATTTTTGAACATACTAATGAAAGTTGCTATAGTTTCCTTGTTTTTTTCTTTTCAGAACACATATTAGTGTCTGTAAAATATCTAGGTTTTAATTTTAATCTTGTGCATTGTTCAGTATCTGCCTTTCCTACATGAAAATACTCCTTGAACAGGGTCCTTATTTATCTTTGTCACCATTCTACTCATTGTCCCCACAAAAGTGTCTGGAATAAGGTAGAGACCACTTAATAATGGCTGAATGGAAATTAGTTGGGCTTCTGTGTTTCTGGCAGACAATATTCTAATTTAGCTGCATGTGAGAGGAAATATTCTCTAGCTTAAATGCCCTTGAATAATTTTATTTATGTTTCTTTGTTTTGGTCATTTCTTTCTTCTTTCCTTCCTGTTTCTCTTGTCTCTTCCTTCTTTCCCTTCTTCCTTCACTCTTTAATTCTCTCATTAGTTCCCTTGTTTCTTCCCTTCTTCTTTTATTATTTTTTTCATCTTCTTTAAACTCCAGATTTTTTTTTAAGTATGATATTGCTTTCTGGTCCTGTATATGTATTACTGATTATGAAGCAGTTTTCCACATGCAAAGTATACTAGTCAGTTCACATTTTAATTGAGCAGTTCCCAAGGTATACCAGTTGTTAAATAATTTTTACGTTTCTCCTCTGTACATCCAATCCTTTTAAAACACATTGCCTGCATAAAGGTCACATAGCCAACTCGGAGTTCATGTACCCCAACCAAGCACATTGCAATCCTCCCTATAATCCCACTGGGCTACATTTTCAAATAATAGCAGAACAGAAGACCACTCTTTCCAACCCTTTCACATGAACAGTACTGCAAATTCTATCCTCTTCAAACTCTTCACTTTGCTCTCTCATCCCGTCATCACTTCCCGGTTAGTGTAGGCTCAGATTCCCTGCTACCCAAAGCAAGGCTGACTACCTGAAACTCTTTTCCTGCTCACCGTCTTGCAGACCTCTAAATATTTTTTGATTGGCTTTTTCAGAGCTATGGTCCTAGGAAATGTTCTAAAAGAGAGTGCTTTTGGAGGTTACAAGACACATCAGTGTCCTAAAGACTCCAAGATGGGCCATAGTGAAGAACCTATTAAAGAATTGTGCTATAGAACATGTGTTCTCTAGCCTGTATTCTAATCGTTAGTACTTACCAGTACATGGCACAAAACTTGGGCTCAATGTGTATGTGTGAAGTAAAAAACAGAATCTACCAGATAGACAAATATTACGGAAATGAAAGCTCAGCTTCTTAAGTCTCACTTTTTAATCTTAGATTGGTAGTTAATAATAGTATTTATATATCAGCTAGCAATGTGTTGAGATACATTTTCTGAAACTAAGAGTGAGTTAAAGGCAGAGGTGAGCTGCTTTTTTTTTATGAAAAACCTCATACGTAGAAATAAGCATTCTAGGGGTGGATTCAGCTGGGTCCTCATAAGCACAAGACTCTTTTGAGTTCCCTGCTCTTCTCTCCAAAAATGTGTGGCATCCCATTTTTTATGAGATCTCAGTGTATCTCCCAGCATCTCATCTATATTCCAAGCAGAAAGATGTCAGAGAGAGTAAAGACACATCCAGGTTGAGTATGGTGGCTCACACCTGTAATCCTAGCAATTTGGGAGGTCCAAGTGTGAGGATGACTTGAGGTCAGGAGTTTGAGACCAACCCAGTCAACATATGAAACCCCATCTCTACAAAAAGTTTTTAAAATATAGCTAATGTGGTGGTGTGCACCTGTAGTCCCAACTACTGGGGAGGCTGAGGCAGGAGGATTATTTGAGCCCAGGAGTTCGAAGCTACAGTGAGCTATGCCATGCCTCTGTCCTCCAGCCTGAATGACAGAAGAAACTGTGTCTAAAAAGAAAAAAAAAGGAAAAATGAAAAACAAAAAACCTCCCTGGAGGCTTCACTGCTGAAACTGCTTACTTACTCAGTGGCTGGACCTGGGACACATAGCAATGCTCAACTGCAAGGAATCAAGGAAAATCACATTTTAAAACTGTGTATTTGGACATTTTGCATCAAAATTATGGTTCTGTTACTAAGGTAGATGAAGAAAAGATTTATATGGATATCAACTTTCATTACTAAATGGACCCAAACATTTGTGGTTTAAGCAACAGTCATATATATATTCATTGTCCATAGGCTTATGAGTCAACTGATTCTGCTGATATAAGCAGGCTCTACTGAATTCAGAATGGTTCAACATTTTTGGGCCAGGTGGTCTGGCAGTGGGTTCCTTGTCAGTTCTGTTGACAAAAGGTGGGAATAGTGACTGGGCCACATATCTCATCATCCAGCAGGCCAGTCTGGGCTTGTCCACAAGGCGGCAGGCAGCACGGTTAAAAGCAGCAAGAGGGCAAGGCTCAATGTACACATTATTTTCACATCTTGGCTTGCCTCACACTGCTACTCTACCTTTAGCCACGCTAAGTCATATAGTGAGCAAGCCCAGAGTCAATGTGCAGATGTGACACCATGCAGCAAAGCTCCAGAGAGGCAAAGTCAAACAGCCTTGGACCATTACTGTAATTAATCCAACACACTGACTAGCTGCATCTGTCAAGAGAAAATAGAAGTATATTGGGGAAAATAAGTAAGATTACTCAAGCAAAATGCATAGCACAGAATCTTCAAAATTACCAATATTCTATCAAATTTAGTTACAATTTTTAAGGATTTGAAATTGTTTTCCTTAAATTTACTTGATAATGGAAATCTTTTGTTTTTTAGACATGACATAGTTTAACATTAAATTATTGTTATATGGAAATATATCTGCAAAATCCTATTCTGAAATTTTTTTCCTCATGTCTTCCAACCTAGCTTCTTCAAATAGAATTCTAACCTGGACACTCTTTTCACTAAACCCTTCAGAGATTTCCTGTGGTTACTTCAGAGAAAACAACCTGTGACCTTGGCATGGAGGGGCCTCTGCCATTACAGCCACACCTCTCTCTTCGACATATTTGTTACTGTTGATATTAAACTAGTGAAATCAGATTTTTTTTTTAGAATTTGAGACACCCTAAATGTATTAAACGTTGTTAGAATAACATCAGCTCTTCCTTTGCTAATTTTCAGGAAACTGGATCATTTTCTTTCTAGATAAATATCCCTGATATTAATATTACTAATATGCCACACTCTAGAGATGTGAGGTTTACATTGATAAATGAGTTTTTATTTTTAATTGAAGTATATGTAATGCCTTAGACTCTATCCAATATGTGTTATTTCTAAACTAGATCTGGTCATTAATCAACCTAATTAAGTGGACGATATGTGACTTACAAGTTACAATAAATAATTTCAGAAGGGATAACATGGTCCAAAAACCTAAATTAAAAGTACTCTCAATGGATGAACTGTTTAAGTCGGTGTTAATATATAAAACTGGCATTTCAGTCTGTGGGGCTAATCCACAAGGGTAAGTTGTTACTGTAACCAACTGTGCTGTGCCCCAAATACAGTGAAAATACTTGTGCATCAAGCTTCTGTAGGGTGACAGTAACTTGGTGTGTCCTTCTATCTGGTGACTCTTGCATTTCCAAATTTTCTCTACATATAAGGAAACCAGCCAGATTTGATTAGGATCCACCCCCAAAGATCTTATTTTAACTAAATTACCTTTTTAAAAGACTTATTCTTAGATATAGTTATATTCTGGGGCACTTAGCAATTTAACATATGAATTTGTAGGGGACACACCACATGTGTGTCCAAAATAGATGGTACACTCCATGAGAGTTGAACTGATGACTTATTTCCTTTGCTATTCTATCTCCAGAACAAGTAGGACACTCAGGTGTTCAACAGCATTTAGTAGGTGTTAAATTCAGGGATGATTTGGTGAATAAACTATTTGTATCATTCTCCTTTTTATTTTTTATTTTTCTAGTGTTTTTTTCTATATTTTAAAGATGTGGGGTACAATTCAGGGTTAGGTATACAAATGTTTATTATGCAGGTACCCTTGTTGATGAGGTGTGCCCTCCCCTAGCAGTCTCCCTCAACTGCCAGTCCTACCTCCACTCCCCAGGCAATTTCCCACTACTGTCAATTACTTTCTTATAGTATTATGATAATTGTTCAAGTTCTGTTAATGAGTGAAAACATATGGTACTCTGTTCTTTGTTTCTGTGATATATCACCGAGTATGATACACTCTAAATCCATCCAAGTTGCTGTGAAGTCCTTATGTTTGTTCTTCGTTATGGCTGCATAACATTCCATTGTGTATATGTACCACGTTTATTTTATCCAGTCCAGCTTTGATGGACAACATGGTTGGTTCTATGTTTTTGCTATTGTGAAAAAGCTGTAACAAACATGTGTGTAGAGGTATCTTTTTGGTAGAATGACTTAAGTTCCTCCAGGTATATGCCCAATAGGGGGATTGCTGGGTCATATGGAAGGTCAATTTCTAGTTCTTTCAGAAATTGCCACACTGTCTTCCCAAGAGGTTGCACTAGTTTGCCTTCCCACCAGCAGTGTAGAAGCATTCCTTTTTCTCCACATCCTAGCCAGCACCTGTTGTTGTTTGTTTTATGAATTGTGGCCATTCTTACTGGGGTTAGGTGGTACCTCAATGTGACTTTGATATCCATTTCTCTGATGATTAATGAGGCTGAACACTTATATTTATTCTGTGTAGTCACTGAAGTCAATAATGATAATTCCTAATGCAAGCTACTGAGAAATATGATACATTTTGCTAAGTGCTAAGACACAGCATAAGATCTAGTCACTACATTGCATGAAAAACATCACAATACATTTAGGTACAATTTTTATTGGAAATTATAAATTGTTTTCATTGCACATAATATAATAAAAATACCTGGCACAGTAGTGATTTCAAGGGAATGAAGAAGTTAGTGTGCGTGATAGAGTCTCTGTGGCACAACTGGAGCCATGAAAAGGCAACACACATACCCTCATAATATTCTTTAATGAAATAGAAATTTGATAGGTTAGTAAAGAAAACATTTATGAAAATTATGATGTATTAGTCTTCTTGGTGTGCTATAACAAAATAGGCTGAATGACATAACAACAGACATTTTATTTTTTACAATTCTAGAGGTGAGAAAGTCTAAGGCCAAGCAGAGTCAGTTCTGGATGAGGATCTTATTCTTAGCTTATACACAGCCTCCTTTTTTGTTGTATCCTCCTTACATGACAGAAAGAGGGTGAGGGAGTGGGGACGGGGGAGAGGGGTACAGGAATGGGGAGGGAAAGGGAAAAAGGGAGGAAGGAAAGAGAGGAGAGAAGAGGTAAAGAGAAGAGAGGCCCAGAGAAGAGAGGAGAGGGAAAGCACTGTAGTTGTCTGGTCTCTTCTTATAAGACCACTGATGTCAACATGAATATTCCATCTGCATGAACTCATCTAAAACTAATTAACTTCCAAAGGCCCTATCTTCAAATATGAATTTTAGGTGGTCACAGTTTAGTTCATTGCATGTATTATGTAGAAATATAAAAAATATAAAGTAATCCTATTTTTCAAAATATTCCCAACTTTTCTGTAACCCATCCCATTTTTTCTCACCATCATTGTATTAGTACATAAAATACAGCAAGAATTTAATCAATATATTTTAATAAAAGCATGAATTAGTTAAATAAATTTGATGTTTGTTTTTAACATATATCCAGAACATGAGATTATCTGAGATTATATTGCTTTGGAAATTATTTTATTCGTCACACAACTCTTTACTGTTTATTCCAGAATTTCCTGAGTAAACGCTTGTTGACTGGGTATCTTCTATGAGCTAGGCATTGGCACAATTATGTATGGCACTGCAGTCTAGAATAGTAGTCTCTAATGCTCTTAAAACAGTGTTAAAAGTTCTGCTAAATTGTGCAAGAGGTTCAAAATGATATAGAATAAGAAATAATGAGAATGTCGTGTGAGTAACTGTTTTATACTGTATATTAAAAAACACTAGTGTTGAGGAATACTAATGTAAACTATAGGAAAGTATGATCAAATGTCTTTAGAAAAAAATGGATTAAACATAGTTGAAGCAACTTTAGTGCAAATGTTATCAGATATGAAAATGTTCTTTGTGACTCTGATTCTCTAAGAGGACAACAGAAGATATATCTTTAAAAATAATTAGCCATGAACTCTGAGAGTATAGAATAGGTCCCAATCGTGCTCTTCAACTGTTACTTAACCTTAAGGCAGAATAATAATTAATCAGAATTTTTTCAACTGAGTTAAAGCATTCTTTTAAACGAACAAACCCCTATTGTCAAATATATTTACAATTCTACATAAAATAACATATCCACAAATAGCCTTTCATTTCTGATATATATGCATGTATATATATATGCATATATATAATTTATGAATTTTGAAGTATGACACAGGAATGCACGGTAACAAGTGGAAGTTGAAAATTGTAAAGGGGAAACCATTCAGAGGCAGATTCTCTATTGGGAAAAATAATTTTAGAAATTCTCAGCAAGGACAAAGTGTAAGTGGAGTGATGTATGTTTGCAAGTCCAAGAAAAATAAATGAATACACGTGTGAAAAATGGCCAGTACTGACTACCTCAGTACTTAGAGATGAGAACCAGGAGATGTGGCTTCTAGTTAAAATAGCTGTTGTACAACATTGTACAAGTCAGTCTCTGGGATTCGGTTCCTTATTTTGTGAAATATAAATATTTTACTCTTTGGTTATTAAATATTTCCACCTGCATTAAAAATCATGTGCCTTAGCCCATATGTTAATTAGAACATTCTTACTTTGATCAGGAAATCTAATATTGGCCCTAATCTTATGCCTCTTTCTATTGTATCCCTTCTGTGGAGAGCTTTAAAGGAACATTCATGGTTTCTTCAATCCACTATTTTATTTTTGAAGATTGTTGTCAATTCTAGAGAGTGTATTTGGAGACAGACATTTATTTCATTCTTAAATTGCCAAACCAAAAGTACCAATGATGGACATATAATATTAGGATCAGAATAAAAAACAAAAATGTAGCATTATCATTCATCAAACAATGCTCGGTGGCTCAGCCTGTAATCCCGCACCTTGGGAGGCTGAGGTGAGTGGATTGCCTGAGCCCGCGGGTTCGAGACCCACTTGGTCAACTTGGTGAAACCTCATCTCTACAATAAATCAAAAAGTTAGCCAGGCGTGGTAGCGCGCGCCTATGGTTCCAGTCACTTGGAAGGCTGAGGCGGAAGGATCGCCGGAGCCCAGCAGGTCGAGGCTGCGGTGGCCGGGAGCGGCCACTGCACTCCAGTCTGGGCGACAGAGTGAAACTCCAACTCAAAAAAAAAAA
>CAUYQG010005845.1:0-28660 GCA_963574415.1 Tarsius wallacei
TTCTCACTCATAAGTGGACCTTGAACAACTATCATAATGCTTTAAGAAAAGGATTGACAGTAGCAGGAAATTGCGGGGGTGGGGGTGGGGGCCGGGAGGTGGGATTGGCAGTAGTTGGAATCTGCCTGGGGAAGAGGGAGCACACCTCATCAACAAGGGTCCTGTATAATGAATATTTGTATACCTAACCCTGAATTATACCCCACAATCTTAAAATTAAAAAAATTAACAGTTAAAAAAAAGAAAATATGGTACATGGAATATTTGCAGTCATAAAAAGAATAAAATCATGTCCTTTGCAGCAACATGGATGCAGCTGAGGACCATCATACTAAATGAACTATCACAGAAACAAAGAACTGAATCCCACATGTTCTCATTTATAAGTGAGCCCTGATCACTGGTCACTTGAGTACAAAGGTGGGAACAACAGATGCTGGACACTACTAAGGGAGGGAGGAAGGAGGAACAAGGAGCACACAACAGCACACTGGCTACCAGGTCCAGTATTAGGGCGAGTGAGGGCCTGCTAGAAGTCCAGACCTGACCTGCACACAATCTTCCTATGTAATAACCCCTCACATGTACACCACAATTCTAAACTGTAATTTTTAAAAATTCAGTTTAGCAAGAACACTTGCTGTCCCACGTTATCGCAAAGATAGCTATTGGCTGTTCCTTCAGAAGTGATTGTACTTCTCTTGTAAAATTATGGTATATTCAGATTGAATTATAGACAGAAAAATCTGAAATCATTTTGGGGAGCAAGAATTATATCTGCTTCACTGTGGAGGTCATTAGTATCATTGTCATATAAAAAAAGACCAAGAAGAATGCTTAAATTTATTATGTTTGTTTTTACAATAAATTTTTTTAGAAGCGGGAGCTCTCTATGTTGTCCAGGCTGGACTAGAACTGTGAGCTCAAGTGATCCTCCCACCTCAGCCTCCTGAGTAACTGGTATTACAAGTGACACTACCAAGCCAGGGTTCACTTAAGTTTCAAAAAAAGCTTTATAGAACATTTTTGGTTCAATGCTTTAGAGGATATTAATGTGCTGGTGAAGATCTGTCATTCGTTTTTTTCAAGCCATTACTCATGTCCTTCACATTTCAGAAGGATTAGCAAGATAAGACCAACTTTCAAGATTATATAAGGTTGATAGAAAAAGTAAGCCAGTATTTTCACCATCAGCTTGAGTTAAGATCCTGTATTTTGACTTATATCATCGAGGTGTGATGTGGGTGAATTATTTTCAATTTGAGGTATTTGTCAGAATATGCAGGAGATGGTGGTTTACTCACACTTAAAAATAACTTTTTGTAAAAGACAATTTTAAAGGAAAAAAAATCAAGCTATGATTATGTCACCATGTATAAATAATATTTATCTTCCTTTACCTTGTAACTGTGAAAAATGGGTATCACTCTTTTCATTGTTTATGAAACTCAAGGCTCAAAGTATTTGCCAAACTTGAGTAAGGGTCTTGGTTAAATCATTGACATATCCAGTGATCTTTCCTCACTAGAAATTCTGTATCTGATAATGTAACTGGACTTGAACACAAGCCACTCCAGATACCTGTCTGCTCAAACATTTTTCAGACAAACTGAAAAGTTATTTCCTGTGTTACTATATAAGGATGACAATTCTTTTATTTTCATAAATTTTATTTGAACTTGTCAGAATTGTAATTTTGAGTTATATACCTAACTTAAATAAAAATGTTTAATTTTAAAATTTCAATTGGAATAATTGGATTAGGTAGTTAATTTCATGTATGTATTCATACAAAATAAAACAAGATTTCTTGCATGTGCCATGGAGTCTAATTGATAACTGTCGTAGTGAAGACAGTTTCTGTTAGTAATTGCTGGTTGTATTTGCTCACACCCTTCTTTAAAGGAAACTTGTCTGTTTTGACAATCTCACATTTTTTTCCTCATTCTGAAAAGGACTTAGGAAGATTACTTGAGTGCAGAAAGATTTATTTTTCCTCCTTTCTTAAGAAAAAAACCCTTTATTGAACACAAATATTGTAGTTCTGGCGAATGCTAACTGCTTGAATTCATGTGTCGGCTTTGTTTCAGTGACGTTTTATAATTACAAATGGAAGCTTATTTCAGTCTTCACTTTTTCAACTGACCCTCAAGAAAATAAGACAACCAGTTAGGTATAATAAATATTTGAACTATTAACTTGGACATAGTCACTTAAACAATCAAAAGCAAATCAATGAGACAAGATCTTCACTAGAGTTCTGTGCTGTCTCATGTGGTAATTAAAGAAGAAAATAATTATTAAAGGTCTACATTAATGACATATTTCAGATTGTGATTTGTGACATCAGTGCAGTAATCATACTGGGGGGTAGTTTTTTTTGTTTTGGTTTAGTTGGGTTTTCCAACAGGCTAAATGCTGAGAAATAAACTGAATTACTGAGTTTCGGTTGTGGATTACCAGAATAAGCCTTCATAAAGCCTAGTCATCAGTAAAATATTAGGCTTCCTTAAGTATACAGCCACAGCCATGAAGAGGAAAATTGAGATAATAAAAGTAGGTAATGTAATTCCACCATTGCATGCAATATAATTGTATAATATTCGGCCTACATTTTAAAATATTTTCAAATAGTTTAATCATTCCTGTGTAGCTTGAAGCAAAAAGCTTCTAATATTGGAAGTTGGTGATTGCTAAAGGTATGTCTGTGCTTGTGGTTCTAATAAGATCATTGAAGAGCATGGAGTGATTAATATAATTTTAATAGTAGACACAGTCAGGTAGACACCTAATCCTTAAGATAGTGGGTTGTGCTTATTCATGATAAATAAGATACTAGAGAATCAAAATTAAAAATAAAGATTTAGCTAAATCTTTCCACTCGTTTTTAAGAATCCAGTACATTAACCTGGCCATGGGCAATCAATAAATATATGCCAATAATTAGGTTTGTGTTTGCTAAAATTCATTTCCAATAATTCCTAAAGAACAAGACTTCATTCAAAAAGACAATATATAAGAGTCATTTTGCTAATAATTGGGAATTGAGCTCAGAGTGCACAGGTGTGATCTATGAAATGCCATTATTTCTGAAAATCTTTAGCAGGCAGTATTAAATACAAGGGATTATTTCATTCATTTCTATCAGTCTGGATGAAAAAGTTAAGCTTTAACAATGTCCATAGCTGGCATTTTGTTCTTTTCTGTGTGTAGCTTTTTCCTGGTTATGATGCCTCACCAGGTTTCCAAATTAGAATCCCAGCCTTCTTTTTTATTGAACATCATGTCTATTTTCCAAGGTTCAGAGGAGTCTGCCTCCATTTATCTCACACTTTTGTAGTACCTACATAGAAGATTGAAAAGGTAGTTGTGCCCCTGCTGCTTTTCTGCAATTTTAACCTACCAGCATTAAGCTAATGACCTACCGGTGTCTGCCAAAAGATTTGTTAGTGTTAAACCCATATGCTTCTGGTGACTGGCAAGGTGAAATAGTTATTCCAAGTCTTGTCATTCACTAACTGTCATGAAAACCCCAAGGTGCTATGCTATGCTCCTCCAACAAGCTCAGTTGAACTGCTTGCCAACCGAGAGAGAGAGAGTGCCACAGATGGTTCTGATTTGCTGTTGCTATCAGCTCTGAGGAGCCACTGCAGCCTAGATAAAGCCTTTTTTGAAAAATTTGAAGACAATTCTGCTATTCCTTCCCAACACCTATGAGATTTACAAATGATACTCCATTCTATTGCCTATGATAATGTATGTAAAACCCTAAACCCATCACTGACATACTGTAAGAGCTCAATAAATGTTAGCCATTTCTATTATCAAACATCCATTATTTTGACTGAGCCTCTCTAGTGGCCCTCAGGCTGAAGTGGCTGTTACACCTGAATCTAGGGTGCTCTTATTAAATAGCAGCTCCTTCCCTGAATAGACAGCCATGTGTTCTCAAAGCTCCCATAGTGCACTAGATTACTCCTACTTCAGTAATCATCTTGCCAAAGAGCACTTGCGCAATTATCCTTCTGGTTTCTTTAACCAGACTATTAATTCTGAAAAAACAGGAAACTTATGACTTTTTTGTTGCTGTATCCCTAGTGCTTAGCATGGTGTCTGAACTTTTTATGCATGTAGTAGATGTTCAAGTTTGTTGAATGAATGAATAAAGTGCCCTAGTCTCACAAGTACTGAATGGGTACCTACAGAGTGAGAGTGGTTCCCAAAGAAGGTGTGCATTCTCTAGTTATACTCCCAAACCCCAGGTTTAGCATAATCAACGATGTATTGATGCAAAGCATTAATATTAGCAATTATGCTCCAAATATTAATCTTGGATTGGATGCACCATAATGATAACACTTTGATATTAATTAAACGTTTTGATTGGACAATAAATAATCATCCTTTCACCATTATTATGCAATATCATTACTGATTGGCTAACGTCTTCTTAGGGTAACAGCCTCTAAACTGCATTTTTCCTCTCAAGTAACTGTCACCAACATACATCAACCCTGGTAGTCCTTAGCACATCTTAACCCTCTCTCACTTTTCACTTTTTCCACCACTTATTGATAATCTCACCAAATTATACACATAATCTCAGATTCTCTTGCTTTTCTTTAGTAAGTTAGTAAGATCCTGAATAACTATGTTTCTTGATTTTTTTCTACCTTTACTTCTACCATTTTCAAGACAGCTTCCTATAGTATGTATATTTCTATCTGTCCATCAATACAAACATTTATTCACTTAACAGTAACTCACTGATTGTCGGATACTTCACAAGAACAGCCCCGCCTTCTCTGAGCTTATTGTTGTATGTTATATTCTTATATGTTATTGTTATTGTTATATGGAGGAAACATATATGAACTCTCTAGTGCCTACTCCAGGTCCCCTTCTTAATAACTCCTGGCCACTCCCAAATGAAGATTACCAGGCACAGATTACTGTTGCAGAACAACATTTTGGCAATATTTTAGATAATGGCATTAACAAAACAAAACAAAACCTTAGAATCTAGGATATAGACAAGAAGCATGAACACTAGCGTGAAATGCATTTTTAGGAGGTCACTATCAAAATTTAAGCTCTTGCAGTTCATTGCCTGGCAACAGGCAAAGCAGCCTCACTCCTCAAAAGCTGAGAAAGAACAGAGGAGTGCAAAAGCACCTCCAGAGAGATCCCCTGGGTATTTCTTAGCCAAATGTTCAGAAACTATTGTTTAAATTGGTCAAGGTGGAGGATCCTAGCCTATGCTCTGAGGAGGACTGATGAAAGACAGAAAGGAAAACAGACTTTACCCTTCAAAATGAGTTTACCGAGTTTTGGTACCTGTCACCACTCCATTTTAGGAACCAAAAGCCTAAATCATCCACCCTGAAGCAGATTTGATACTGACTGCAGACATTGACTGTCAGTCTTGCTATGTTTATACACAGGGGCAATTATAACTGTGTTATTTTATTCAGAGACATAGTAATTTTGTTTGATATGAATGCAAACGTTCTAAAATACTGCCATTCATTTCTGGATTTATAAACATCTGCTTTAGAAAATTCTATTCCTTACTATGGGCTGGGCAGCCATTTAAAAATCATATCCTATTTTGTCCTTCCAATGACCCTATGAAGAATGTACTATATTTTTCCCATTTTAAAGGTGAGGAAACTGAGGCACAGATGTTACATTACTTGCCCAGACAGATCTGGGTTCTAAATATTGTTCTGCCACTTACTGATTTTAAAACGTGTTCTCTTAACCAGTATGCAATGTTGCCTTAATGTAGAATGTAAAATGAAGAATGAAAGGGTATACAGTACAACAATCTGAAAAGCTATTTGTCATTAGTCTTTAGTTAGGATTGTCTTAAGGTCATGCAGTTGCCCTTATCCATTTTTTTCCCCAGTGTGTCAAAATTGGCAAGCCAAGACAATTGATTGCAGTAGGCATATCTTAAAAACTAGTTTCTGTGAAAAGGGGGACTAGAGGACCTATTGTGCTTGTTGTCTTACTCATATTGTGGGTTCAGTATCTAGTATGCTAGCTTATATCCAAAAATGACTGTCTTGCAGGGAGTAGAGCCAAACCTCTTCACTACACTTGGATCAGGGCCCTGAATCTCTGCTTCTAGATAAACCATTCCAAGCATTTGTTTAGATACAGTTACTTCTGAGTCCACTTATTAGTAAGGGACACTGTGATAGAACCCTGATGCACACACTTACCTCATGAAGCCATAGCCAGCCAGTGAGTAAAATAATAGTACATTTTGTATTCACTGCTGCTGACAAATGTTTATTTGTGTAATGTGTAACACAATTTAAATCAATCTTTTTTCTTTCTCCTTCCTATACTTCCTTTCAAATTATACCATTCTCCAGATAACATCAGAAGTGTGGCACTGAAGTGATTTTTCTTTTCCATTGTTCTTAATTAGCAAGCTGTGGCATTTACTTCTTATTTAACATCTCTTTAGAAAGAAAACAAAAGAAAACAAAAAACATTATCTTTGTTTTGGTAAATTGAAGATAAAATATGGTCCATGGGAAAAAAAATAAAATTAGCTATAAACCCTTCTATACTATATATGTTCAGCAATTTAAGCACAAGTGGTATCCAGTATTAAGTGCCCATGAAAAACACATGGAACTTAAGTACGAGGTTCTTGGCTAACCTCCTTTTGATATATTAATGCTTTAATCTTTAATGTATTTTAATGAAATCATCAGACATTTTAGAATTTTCTTTGGAAAGATGTATTCTTCATTTATTCGGAGTTCAATACGATGAATTGACATTTTTGATATGTTGAGAAGAATATTTTACTTTTATATATTAATAGGATAAGCCCTTGAAATTTACTAGCCATCAGTATTTGCTGCTTTCAATGATTAATTACCTGTTGGCATACTTTTCAAAGGTATTCTTTTTAGCTGGTTCCTTTCATCTTGTCCTACCTTTTTCATGAATAGCCTTTCATGTTTAGCTCAAAAGAGCATTAGTAAAGGTTTATTTTGTTTCTTTAGGTAGAAATGCAGTTCATAACCATAGTGAAAATTAAAGCCCTGATGACTATACCTCAGTTGGATTCTAAATATTTTTTGATAAATCTAGTTGTTTCATAATTATGCAAAGACCTTAATAATCTGAGATAATGTTTTTCTTCAATGTACCAGGTCACTAGGATTCATCCATGTCTTTATTTAGTTAATTTTTATGACACGAATACAGAGTACCAGGTAACTATTGGAAATGCTTGAGTACAGCAATGAACAAAGAATAATCCCTGTCCACATAAAGCTTATGTTCTAGCGAAGGTAGACAAGACATTAGACGAACAATGTATAATATGCTTTGGAGAATAAACAAGAATGTTGAGGAATAGAAAGTGCTGAAAGATAAGGGTTTCTCTTTCATATAGTGTGGTCAGTGAAAGCCTCTCTATTAAAGTGGCATTTGAAGGATGAGAGGGAGAGTTTCAGGTGAATATCTGGAGGAAATATATTCCAAGCAGAGGTATCAACAAGATAAAAACCAAGATGTGGTAATATGCTTGGCACATTCAAGAGACAAACTAGGAAGCCAGTGTGACTAACATAAAATGAAAAAGAGGGCAAGTGATATATGAGAACAGAGAAGTAATAGGGGTGAGACCACTTATGCTCTTGTAGGTCAAGGCAAGGTCTTTGTCTTTGACCCTGAGTGAGATGGTAAGCCTTTGGAGAGTGTAGAGTAGAGGAATGACATAATCTCTCTTACACTGCTAATTAATGTTTTACTACATGTATGTCTTTATGGTACTAGTGGCCCACTAGCACAGTCAATTAGGGAATGCTATCAAGAGGAGTCTGCAATCTCCTCCCCATCACATGTCATCTCATTGACTTTGTTTTGTTCTACAGACACATAATGAGGCTCAAATATTAACCAAACATCACGGGCATTTATTCTGTGGGTCACTATGGAATTGGCAAGAAAGTGTAATTAGCTCAGGCCATTCCATCCATATTGCAAAAAGAAAATAATGAGTACATTCATTTAACTCCGCAATCAGCAGTGCAGCAAAAACAACGCCCACTGAAGTGAGTCAGTAGTATCTTCATAAACCAAGGCAAGCATATTGTGCCTTAAATGATGGCTCAGTGGCCTCAAGGAAGTAAAGTACCTTCCTAAGCACCTAATTTACTAGCAGGCTATGACTCAGGCTTAGGAAAAATTGAACCTGTTATTGCTTACGCAGAATACAGTAAGCAACTACATTATATATTGAAACTATTTAGAAGGATAGAGAATTAATGTTGCTAAGAAAACCAATATAATCTGCAGTCCTTCTCACCACCTATGTGTGTGTCTGTCCTTCAGTGACTGCTGTTTGCACACCCATTCCTTTGCCTTTTCATCAAAGTTGCATGTGTAATTTGTTATGCTTGCACAGAGTGGAACATCCCCATTCTCGTTTGTCTACTCTTGTTTCTTTCTAATGCTAGAAAATTGACAAAAGTTCCTGACAACTAAGCATAGCCTATGGAACGTACCCCAAAGACATGAGGTTGGAAACTATCTTAGTGGTTACTCAAAGTCTTTATACTATCTTTTATTCTTACAGTTCCCCTGTTCCTTTCTCTTCCTATGGTTTTCAGCAAATATCCAGTTTCTATAAATATTCTTTAGTAGATCTGAATTGCAGAAAGTATAACTTACTTCAGTAACACCACGTTTCATAGCATGTTGTTTCATGTAATTGAAATACTGGTAATCTTACCATGGAGAAAGGCGATTTTAAAATGGAGACTTATTATATAAAATTACAGCTAAATAGGAGGAATGAGTTCTAGTGTTCTGTGGCACTATAGAGAATATGGTTAACAATAATTTATCGTATATTTTCAAAAAGCTGAAAGAGAGAATTTGGAATGTTCCGAACACAAAGAAATGATCAATGTTTGAGGTGATGGATACCCCACTGACCCTGATTTCATTATTGTACTTTGTATGCATGTATCAAAATATCACATGTACCCCCTAAATATGCACAATTATTATATGTCAACTAAAAATAAAAGGAAACATGGAATCTTATTATCTTATTATATTAACATATCGTGTACAGTATTGCTTGTAGTTCACCGTGATTAAATTGGCTCGTATTTGGTTAGTCATAGAATGTATGACTTGTATGTTCTTACAGGCACTCTCATGGTGGCAACTTTGGTTATTCTGATGTCTGATTCTGAAAGATCTGTTTTTAGGTTTCAACATAAGATATTTCAGTTTTAATCTATACCCTGACCTAGCATAGTCACTTTTGTTTTGAGGTTGATAAATGCTTAGCTGCTGTTGCTGAAGATAATAGAACACTTAATTATAACACGAAATTACCAAATGAATCCCACTGAAGTAGGATAAATGCCCAAGTAGGTTATTTCAGTAGGAAGAGATTCACTCAAAGTAGGGATATATCATGTTTGGCCAACCTAGACTGTAGAACTCAGTTTTGTTCTATTGTCTTCTTGCTGCAAGAGCACACTTTGGGGTACGGCATGATTTCAGGTTGAGGCCTGGGTAATGCTCTTTAAGGACTGTCCAGAGAAGGCACATACTATTCCTAAAGTGCTAAGCAACATGATTGTCAGAATGTAGCTTAAGAAAACCAGTGCACATGATAGGCACCTAAGAAATCTTCGTTGAATTGAATGAGTAAACATCCCATAAAGTGGCATATAGAATAATCAGTCTTCATAAGTCAACCAGAGTGATGCCACACATTCCACAAAAGAAAGAATATTATATAAAGATGTTATTTGGAGAAGTGCTGACTTTCTAGGCAAATAATGCATTGTGATTCCTTACACAAGCCAATTCTTTTCTGGAGCCAGAACTCTTACCTACCTTACTAGAGAACAGTATAGAATAGCTAGGTTCATCTGAAAATGTTTTATTTGATATAAACCAGCACACATAATTGAATTTCTTCTCTCCTTTCCTGAAAAAGTGACATTTGAGAGATAATCAGAAAACAAGCCCATTTTCCAAATGGTGAGCTTCAAAGCAAAGAAATGGATCCATGATGGGATATGGGAGGAAAGAATTGCATGTTAAATGCACACAAACCTCCCACTGTAGACATAACTTTGCCAGGAATGGAAAGGATGTACATCTGGTACACCCTATCTCCCTTAAAGTCATCACCTTTCTGTCAACTGATTGTGTTTATTTTAGCTGGAAGTCAGCATTTAACCAGTTGTACCTGATACTGAGTGAGGGAGTTTAATTCTGAGAACTGTGTTCTCCCTGAAGGGCCATATTCTCTTTCTTCTTGGGGAAGGAATGTTGTTTGTATTCTTCTGATGTTCGAGAATATAGTAGGTATCATCATGTCATAAAATCACAAATTTATTTTACCTGAGAGGTTTGAAATGAGAATCAACTCAACTGCCAATGTGATTCATGAATAGATGATGCAACTTATAAAGACTCTGATATTGACTTATTTTATACTAATTATGTATACTTAGAAGAACCTTTGTATGAAATCATTGTGAGCCTTAAGATTAAATACAAATACATTGTGAACATTTAAAGTTTTAGCTCCCTTGATTATCTTTAAGGTCATATATACAGCATATTTGCTAGTATAGATTTTTCATCACCAGCCATCTGGTAAAAATTAGTATGAGATAAACAATTTAGCTTCCTTCTGTTCAGATACAGTTGCATTATCCTCTTCCTTTTTGCTGTGAAAAGCCTTCAGAAATACTCAATTGTATAGTGCGTTTGCATTCTAGCCAAAGCTGAGCCTGGAGGTTTCTGATATGCTGACGTTTGACTCCTTTTCTCTGTGTACTGTGAAAAGATGAGGTGCTGATCATTAGCAAGTGTCCCCCAAAGAGTTGCATGTCTGATGGCGGCCCTTAAACAAGCACAATGCCTGCTAAATCACAGTGTGAGGAACCAGGACATGAGACAGCTGGGATGTTTAAGAACTGCAAGTCATTTTTCCGAATTAAAAAAAAAAATAGTGCAGAGCATAAGGAAGAAATTTAGGAGTGATTAGTTATGTATTCCTCATGACCTAGTGATTCTCTCTCTAACCACAGAGAATATCCCAGCCTGTGGAAGCACAGTAATTGGTTTGTAGGAGATATTTTTCCATTCATAAGAAAAAACTCTTTGTACTTTTCATCCTGGCCTTATTTCTCCAATCTGGCTTGAGTTGAGGAATCTTATGCTTAGAGTTGTAGGAGAGCAGGTGCCAGATTGTGGAGGGCCTTGAACGCCCGTCCAGGGAGTTTGGATTTTATCCTGTAGGCAGCAGAGAGCCATTAAAAGATTCTGAGCAGGAGGAATGTAAAAAATAGGACTTGATTTGGATGCATGTTTAGTATAAAAGTGCAATGATAAGATATATTAAGGGAGTGTTACGGTTCTGTTCACAGCATGAATATAACTGGAGGATTCATCTCTACTAGCTGACTAGTTCAGCTTTTATAGCATGCAAATTTTGAGCCAGCTGTAAGAGCTTGATGGTAAAAGAACAAAGTAAGAATTGATCATGTGAATGTAATTGTAAAGAGAGGGATTTTTAGTGATCAAGATCACTGGTAACACAGAATAATAATCATCTTAAGAGATGACTATAGAATTATTTGTTATTCTGTTTGAGTTTTTTGAAACCACTTTTATTCTATATAATTATGTTAAGTTTTAAGTACTCCCTGTAGAAATAATTTGTGCATTTTGCATTCTCATGCAAATGCTTTGTTTACACTGTTGAAAATAGAAGCTGAAAATTATTTCAAATAGGTAATGGTTGGACAAAGCTTATGAAGTATTAATAATTTTTATATATTCTCACAGTTTATATTATTGCATTGTGTTTTCAACTACAGTGACACATAGGTAACAAATATTTGAAAGTTTAAATTGCATATTTTGATAAAAACTGTAATTGGACTTTGAAATTTAATGTCATCAAAACCCTTTTAAAATATTCATATAAAATGCTGCAGTATTTCAGGAAATACAGGACAAACCAAATTTAATTTAAACTAAGCTACTAGAAGCTCATTTTTGTATTGTAGCCAGATACATGGTCTAAACAGTCCAATAAAGCACTGCATTTTTTGAATTCAGACTTCACTGCAGTGCTTTCTACAGAACCATAATATAAGGTGATAATAATAATAAACAGCATCACAGATGATGGTGGTTTGGTCATAAGTAGAGAACCATTGTCTTGTTTACTGCGACACAGCTATGCATCTAAGCATCACACATCTATTGTGAAAATGTGACTCACATTATGATAATAACATTGGTATTTTGAAGTATCTGGTTTTAATGAACTCCCACAGAACTTCTTTGCACTAATCCTGAGTTTCTCAAGAGTCCTGGATTTCCTTTATTTTCCTCCAGAGATTGATATGCATTGCACATAGGAAAGTCTGCAGGAAGAAATAGATTTAGTCTTCTATTCGGTTCTTCTATAGATACTGACTTTACAGAAGAACTTTACCTGCCCTGGACAGTCTCTTAGATTTCATCCCAGGCTCTGAACACAGCTGGAAATTTGAACAAGAAACAGAGAGATCTTTTCCAATACAGGGGAGGCAACTTACTTTCCCACCTTCCCCATTAAACCTATGGGTTTGGGGGTGGACATTTTTCAAAGCCCACAGAATTATAGAATTAGAAAAGATAAATCACTACATTTTTAAACTTTCTTCATTTCCATCTCTGTTGTCTTTCTCTGCTTTCAGTTTCTCTGTTTTTCTTTGTTTCTCTTTGTCTTTCTCTCACACATGCACACATATGCACACACATATGAATCTGACTAGATTAATTTATATTTCTTCTTACATGTGTTACCCACATCTGTACCTAAGAAGGCAGAAACCTAAATTCAGTAAAGGCACTCTGAGATCATCTCTTAAAACATCTAGAGTAGAGAGAAGGTCATTGAATATATATAAATTTGGATATATATACATAATATCCAAATTTAATTGTGAATATATAAAAAGTGAACTTTTAATGACATAATTTAAAAGACTATTAAGCAGACAGATTTACATAAAGCTGCTGCCTGATGTGGTAGAGAAAGAAGAGACCTGAGGGACAGGTTACCTGGCTTGACTTCTACCCTCTGTTAAACCTCTTCCTTTCCTCTGGAACTCAGGGTCAGTGAGGGCTGCTGGATCTTCAGTGAGTTGTAGTCCCAGGAGCATTTTAGAGATAAGGTTGCCTTAAAATTAGGGCCTCTCACAAGTAAACACCAGCTTCCTTCAACAGATTTCAGCTTCCTCTAGAAGGAGCTACTTCCCTGCTCTGGATTCATTCTCTAGCAGAAAACGTTAAAACAAGGTTCCAGTGTATTAACATCTCTGGTGCCATTTCTTCAACTCTAAAAAAAGCTCTTTAGAGAATTTTTGTAGAAGTCTACCAAAATCCATTATAATAATTATCTTTGTTGTCATGGTCATTATTAAACTACCCCTTACCTGTCACATGAATGCCATAACTATTCAAGCAGTTGCAGAAAAGTTAAAAAGTAGGCACTGCTTAGACCTAAGTTACTATTAGATTTTTCATTAGTGTTGTTATTAGTTACCTACATTACAAAAGTAGAAGTGGTTTGAAACAAAAGGAGTGAGATAATAAGGTTGTACTTTTGTGGCATAGTAATTAAAATGAGACGTGTATATGTCATCAGGCTTATTAATAGTGGATTATTTCACAAATTCCTTTAATATCATGTGGGCTCGCTGATATACATTATAGTAATTCTAGTTTTAGAGTCTCAGAATAGTTTTAAGCCGTAAATGAAAAGCTTATGTATTGTTATCCTTGAGAAGGAATCACTGCTGACAGCAATTCCCACACATACAATTAATGTCTAACATTACCCCCTCACCAAAATGGAAAGGTACGTCTACATCTGTTTTCATTGACAATCACTCATTTTAATACTAGTTTCAAGTTGGGGGCAGGGGAGGGGGCAATACTACATTTTCTTATATATCACCCAGACTGAAAGTTAAGGCAAGAGAAGGGGAGTCCGGTAGTAATTGGGTATTTACACGTTTGCTACCTGTTGCCCATGCCTTCGGCAATCCCCTCTGTGACGCACAGGATGCTGTTCCCATCTTGCAGAGGTGGAATCAGAGCACACACAAATTGCCTAAAGTAAGGAAACTGGGAAGTAGAAGAGGCAGATCTAAACTGAGCTCTTCAAAGGGGTAGAACACACAAATAGGAGGGAGGGCTGCACCTTCAGCAAATGTTGGAACTGCACGTTTAGAGGGGAGTTGATATTGCAGCTATTGTCTACACAGTGACTACTATCTGGGTGAAAAGGTGCAGCTGCAATTGAGTTTATAAACAAATTACCTGTTAAGGGTATGATTCCTGTGGTTTTCTCACTTATGAGGTAGGGGGAACTCCCCTCTAAGACCATGGGGATGTAGATCCACTCTAAAGTTATTACAGAGAGATTCTGTCGAGATTAAAGCAAATAATTATATATGTGCAAAAGGGGGCTGCCATATTGCCTGGAACACAGTAGCCTCTCAGTAAGTTGCAGGTAAGAATGAATTCTTCCATTTAGGTCTTAAATGAATAAAGTGACTTCCTCCATTCAGACTCGTGGCAAGTGACTGCTGCTAGCCTCCTCTCATTTGGCTCTTTTCAAGGTACGGATGAGAGCAGAAATGTGCTCTCTACACTGAAAGATTCCTTTCTTCACCACCTCCTGTACTTGGAAATCATTAACAGCTGTAATGTGACACTAGTTTAATAGCCTTCTGCAACACCATTTCATTCATTCTCACCCTTGGTTTTTAGATGAGGCCTTTGCATCTTGCCTTATCATACTAGGTTTTATGTTTTGCAGTGAAAAGAATGCATTAGTGACTTCCATTGGAGCAGTCACTATTGTCTAGCATTACTTTCCTACCTATGCAAGAGAAATTATAAGTCTTTTCCTTTTAAAGTTTTTGAAGAAGTAGATTCCTGGTTGTTTTAAGTGACACTCTTCTTCAGAGACAGACCCTACCAAATTTAGCACAAACACTATCCAACACAAATCAAAATTATGACCCTCAAAATTTCCTGAAGTACTAGAACATCATATGCACCCACCTTGATATGATTTTATTTTTAATAGGGCTTGCCACAGTCTTTCAATTGATCTCGAAGGAAAGGACCTTTCTCCTTTGTACAACAGTTGGTCGGATCTCTGAAAAATTTTCAGAGTTCCTAAGCTTTGAATTTTTAGTCAGGTGCTTGCAACAGCTATTTTAAAAGATACAACCTACTAAGCGTGTCCTCCTTCTGATGACAGGTACTTCAAAACTCATTTTCTTGCAGATGGATTTCAATCCCACTTTGAAGTTACTACAGAGAAGAGTACTGTCACAAATTAGAAAGCTTCATAGTAACAAAACATAATTACCCAATGGGCACAAATGAATTCCAGTAGCCAGCTAAAACACAGGAAGGTTTATTTTTAGAAATCATTTCTGATATTTGATTCACCTTTCAAAACACATAAGTCAGTCCCGCCATTTTACAAAAAGCCAACGTACCCACTTAGTGCGCATAATAGACAAAAAAAGGTTTAGGAGTTATTCACCTTAGAGAAGTATTCTTGACCTGAAAAAGTGCTTTTTCCATAGATTTTTGTTAAACAGTGAGATCTCTAGTAAGTTTTAAAATATAACTTGAGGGCTCATCAGAAGCCCAACCCTCGCCATCGTGCAATATACTTATGTCACAAATGTTCATATGTGCCCCTTGAATCCAAATAAAAATTAATTTAAAAATGATAAAAAAATGAGTAAATAAAATATAGTTTGATATTCTCACAGAATGTCTCTTTAGAATGTATTTTATATAAAATGAATTATACCTTCTGCCACATAAGTGGATTGCCTAAACAGTTTGTATTCTTCCGAAAGGTTAGTCAGACTAACACTGTCTTTGGCCAGTCACACAGTCTTGAAGATATGTGGTCCATCCCTCTTTGTCATGAATCTCAACAAGTTACTTCCATTTCAAAATGTATTTGCAGACTAGGATTGCAGAAGAGAGAGAGAGCTTGGGATCATTTAATTTTTATATCATGACAAAATAACCTCTTTTAGCCTCTGTAAGGGATGCATTGTTTTTGTTTGGTCTCATTCTTTTATTTTTAGCTTATGTCAGTGCGTTTTATAAAACAAATCGCTTTATAAAATTTGACAGGATAATCCATTGTATGACACTTCTTTACAGAAATATATGAAGATCTAGAACGATCCATTACAGAGGATGAAATGAACTCCAAAGCTAAAATATGGCCATTTCTGGGTCCTAATTCTTTTTTCAACAGGCCATCAGGTGGCAAGGTCCTTAATATTTGTTTTATTTTTGTTTGTGAAGAGCTAAGGAATAAAAGCAATACTTTGCTGGCAAATACTGTAAGGTCAACATTAGGTAAATTGAAGTGTCTATGAAATATCTTGGAATACAGAAATGCTACCAAAAATTTCATTGCAACCATATGAGGAAAAATAGGCATATGTGCATGTTCTTAATTATAATTTACATTTGTTTATAAATGGTTGCTAATTAACATGTGTACTTTTAAGTCATATTGTGGCATGGTTATTTCATAAAGCCCCTTTTAAGCACCTCATTTCTTTAGTGCTGTGGCTTGAAGTACTGCAGCCATTTCAGCCTACTGCAGACAGAAATGAAAAATGAAAGGCGACAAAACAGTTTTCTGGGAACCAAGCTTGGAGGGAAGCACTAAACATAAAGTGTAATTCATGTGCCGTCCTAATTTTTGACAGAATTTATATTCTTTTGTGTTAATAAAACACATATAGGCAGACCCTTTCTTTGTAAATTGATTCCATAGTGAAAAAGAACCTTGAAGAGAAAAGAGAATTTATTTATTTGGCTCTGGTTTCTGGGCCTGTAGCACCAGAAGTATTCCCACATTTCATGTTTATGGTGCTTTACAATTTTCAGAGCTTCTTTCACATACATCATCTCATTGGATTCTCATACAACAATGCAGTGAGGTCAGCAGGACTGGTAGATTTTTTTTTTTACACCATTTTACAAAAATCCAACTCATAGAATGTGATTGAATTGCTTAACTATTGCAGACGCAAAGACCAGGAGTATACATTTTGTGCCTACATTACGGTTATGGGAATCTCTTTATCCTTGAAGATTAGCATTGTTTTGTTTTTGTTATTTTCTCTTTTCTTCTTTCTTCTTCCTCTTCCTTCCTCACTCCCTTCATCTTCTTCATCCCTCTCTCTCTTCCTTTCCAGTTTTTTTTAAATTGAATTGATCAGTAGGCCACTTTCCTCCTCTATTCACCTTCTGTTTCTGTCCCCACAGGCACAAAGTCCTCTATTAATTTGAAAAATGTAATGCCATATTTAACCTTTTGGATTTGCACAAGGGAGCTTCCAAGATCTCTTCATATAATAGTCCATTTTTCATTTATTTATTTCATTAGATATGTATTGAAAATTTACTACAAGTCAGATCTTATGTTAAGAGCTGCCCTCAAGTATCTCATAGTCCAGTGGATAGTTGAGTGACTAACCATACTATTTATCATGAATTAATAATTATGCTTAGCTGTCATGCACTGGGTAAATATTGATTCCCTCTTCCCCAACCTCTCCCTTCCTATGCTTTGATCGCAGTAATAATGAAGTTTATTCACATCAAATATACCCTGGGAGAGAACATCAAAGCCCTGAATATAATAATTAGTTCTGGATTTTGAAGTCACTGATGAAGGGAAAGCCTGTATAGAGAATATGGGTAGTTACATTGTCACCCCCATGGGTATGATTTATGTTTTAAGATTCCATTTTTAAAACATTTTCTAACAAGAGTTGAAAATCTAATTTTAGTCTGCGTATTGTTTTCATTAGGCTGGGGAATAATTGACGCACACAAGTCAGACCTGCTTAAATAACCTGTTAGCTTTAAATCTAGAAAATTAATTATCATCAGAACATGACTCAGAATTAGAAGAGTGACCCTGGCTATTGGCAGTAATTGTTAAATTAATTGGATGATCAGACTACTGAAAATGTGGCCAGAAGAGAGGAGGGGAGGAGAGAAGTTGAAACCTAGAAATGAAATGTAGATTATATAAAGTAGGTTTCCAGAACATGCTGAAAAGAGGAAACCATGTGTTTTTAGGTTCGTTATCAAACATTTCTTTTTTATTTTAGAATCATGGAGTACATGTGAGGATTTGTTACATAGGTATATTGTGTGAAAGTGAGGTCTAGGCTTCTGATGAGTACACCCTCTCCCCATCCAGTGGTGAGCATGGTACCCATTGGGTCATTATTGAACATTTATTTAAATGCCTATGAAATACCTATAAACCATTTTTGTTTTTGTGTTCTATGATGCCTGCTTTAAAAAATGTTACATGTGAACAAAACAAAATATGTTGAGAAACATTAATGTGTGCTCTTGGTATAACATACACACGTGAAAGGTTATACATAGTATGCAATATTGTTATTGCAGGCTTTGTTTGCCAGGCTGGAGACTTAGTTTTGACATTGTATGTATGGACAATTTCGGTAGACTCTGCTACTCTCGCTAGATCCAAGGGAATCAGTGCAGCCCATTTTTTAAAAAAATTATTTTGAGAGAAATGTGTTTAAAGGAAATATTTACAGTCTACGTGGCAATCCTCAAAACTTCCCATCCTGCTGCATACAGACTTAAATGAAACACTGCCACCCTATCAGTGGTTCCATAGCTGAAAATATAAGAACGAGAAAGTATGAAAAACCTGTTATTAAGGCCTATGTTTGCCAAATTACTTATTTTAATCAGGAAGGCATTTAGTCTTGATATGTATATTTTGGTATTGGAGATGTGTTTAAGACACTGAGATGACATAAATTATATACAGATATGTTTTAGCTTTCATCTGTTTGGTTATGACTACTGAGGATGTAGCTACACATCATCTGCTGACTGACATGACCCTTACTTGGCTTCCTCACAGCCCATGCTGCTTCTGACCTGGCTCCAGCTCCAGGTAGCCAAAGAGGTACTGCACTTTGTCCATACATCGCCCCTGGTGTCAGGGGCAACCCAGGGCACTGTTGGTTCTTCTGATTGTAACAGCATAGCGAAGGTCCCATGCCCTTTGTTCCAGGGCAAAGATGTTTTCTGGCACTCCCTTGGACCTTGGGGTTATTTGCATATATTCAACTTTACTGTTTGTGCTAATGCCTTTTTCACTTGCCTCTCAATGTCTGTATGGAGGTCTAATATGTTCTGGTAAGGGCAGCCAGCTATTACCATCTGTGGCTGGAAGAATTCCCCAATATGTTCTATTGATGTGATGTTTACAGTTTTAAATATTTTCTTCTTGTCGGTGATAGTTCACCCTCCAAAAAAATATTGTGTGAATAAATTAGTAAAAAGCAGTGTTTGATTTTGCTTCTGGGCCCACTTGTTCTCTAAAAGTAGATTCCTCATTCTTTACCCAGAATATGATCATTATAACTAACTGGCATGGATTCCTTAGATAAAAAGTTAAATGTCCATTGAGAAGAAACAAACCTTGAACTTTGAGGGGAATAAAAATGATTATACAGAGGGAAAATGTTAGAGACTGATTAATTATTTAATAAACTAAAAAAGATGGCATTTCTCTGAAAAATATAGATATGTGATAGGTAAACAACTCTTAAGATAAATCGCTGCATAAAATGTTATAAGATATAAAAACCTTTTCTTTTGTACTCATGCCAAGTAATTTCTTAGTGATTGTGCAGGGAATGCATGACATCTTTTACATTCATTCATTCATTCATTACAATGGCAGATATTTGTCTAATATCTATTAAACCCAGAACACAGTGATTGCTGCCTTCATTTAGCACTTTCTATGTGTCAAGACTACTATGGTATCTTCTTCCAGAGCACTAGTAAGCATTTCCAGATCAATCAAAGTAAGTTGGTTCCTTAGCAAATGTCTACCTGGTCTCCTCTGAAAAGGGCTTTCCTGCCTTGAGTCAAATCAATTTTTCATTATTTATACAAATTGATGCTAAGACATAGAGGTATCTGTCCTTTTGTCCCCTTTGGTGGACCCTCTTATGTTGGATGGGATGCTCATATTTTTCCACATTTGAAAAAACTCAAACTTCTTCTGCCTACTCATATCAACACTGAGTAAAATGACAGTGTCACACACAGAGAACAGAACACTCCCTTGGTTGCTTCAACATTCTTTTTTTGGCCTCATTTTTCTCCCTTTCTACTGAGCATTTGAGTCCAAATTTAGTGGTGATGACTAAGAAATTGCCAGGATGTGACAGAGCATTCAGTTCATTGAGTTCTTCTTTGCCATTTTCCAATAGTTGTAATAATTGCCAAGTTTTTCCTCCTGATGTTGTAGGTGCCATGTTATTCTTAACAGATATTAAGTCACACTTGCAGGATCTGTCCATGCAGTGACAGCCTCCTTTTACATACAGCTGATTTTGTGATATGATGTTACAGAAATTCCCTGTAGACTTTTTACTAGCTGATAATGCTGAATACTGGAATTTCCAGTATTTAAACTGAATCTCTGAAATTCAAAGTCGATAAACAATAATTTAGTGGTCTGCCATGTGCTAGGCAACATGACTATTTTTCATGGGAAAAGACTAAGACAAGATTCCTGCCATCTGAAGCTAATCATGCACGTTTGTGAGTCATACTAGAGATGTAGATAGAGTCTATGGGAGCACAAATAACAAGTGTAGTAAGTTTTGATTGGCAGACATATACAATTCCCAAAAGAGTCATTTCTGAACTAGGCCTTGAAGAGTGAGAGGGAAGCCAGTAGGTAGAGAAATAAAGGAATGATATTATAAGCAAAGGACATAAAGGGTATCTGTAAGGGGACACTTAGCTCTGTGATGGAGGATGACCCTGGAAAGCATGGTGGTGACGGAATCAGGAGATTTATAAATGTCCCATCAAGTTATTTGTTGTTTTTACTATGGGCAAGATGAAACCATCAAAAGTTTCCGGTAAAAGGAACTTTGCTTTAGGAAGGCAAACCGTCCAACAGATGAGGCCAGTTAGAAGGTTATTACAATAGTCCAGTGAAGAGGTAATAAGGCATAAAGTAGAGCAGTGGCAATGGGAATGGAAGGTGAAGATCATGGGTCACGGAATAAAAAGCGTGAGAATTAATTTAAAGGTCCTCTAAAGTTTTAAGTGTGAGCAACTGCCAGGATGATGGACTCCAGTCCCAAAGACAGGGAACACAGGAAAAATGGAGATTAGAGGAAGTATGGTTCTGTGCTTCAAATATTATCCTTTTTTCTGCATTGAAAGGCTCATCTAAAATGACACCCTCTCTGTATAGCACGTCCCAGTCTCCCAATCAGAATTAAGTCTGACTTTGTTTTCATCCAGTACCTTCTTTATGCCTTTCTTTCTGTACTTATGGTAGCATTCCTTGTATCTATGTCATTTGGGAACATGCCTGATTCCTGCAAATACATGGTAAGCTGTCTGACTCCACATATTATTTACCTACACATTTTTAGCACCATCCAAGAACATAATGGGCCCTTAGAAAATGTATATTAAATTAGTGAATTAATGCTGCTGTCATACATCAAGTGCAACCCTTTTCTAGGATCTGCCTTAGAATATGCAATGATCCCATCTCACTATTCTGTAGTCAGCCATATATTGTTTATATGGTTAATTGGTGTCAACCACCTTGATCATATGTATTAATCTCCACATTTATTTTCAAATGGGATCTGACCCTTTATGAAAAGAAAATCCACTCTGCAAATATGAAAATTTTTTCCAAATGGTGATTTAATTCTCAAAGAATTTTAGCAATCTTCTATGCAGTTGTCTTCATCACTAGAGGAAATATAGAGACTTTTAGTCAAATTTCTTTGTACTTTCTTGGCTTTCCCTATGTTGAGAAATTCTACAAAGAGGAGTTTCACAGCCCATAAATAGAACATTTTGGTTCCTAACATGTGACAGTTGCCTTAGAAGTATATTTCTTCTTGAGTAGGTGGAATTTGTTTGAATTCCCTGAGTATCTATTAAATGTGCCCCTAGACCAAAATAACCCCAAGAGACACTCCAATTTGTGCACACTGGAGGCAACATGGGGGAAATCAGGCAGATTACCAGCTGAAACAGAGTTGTGTACTCCCTGAAAAAAGAAATGCGAATTGCTTGTGTGCTTACCTTCAAGAGAAAAGCAGCCTTGCTTAAGGAATGTGTTCCTCTTTGATGCAGTGTGATGCTCAGCTAGTGTGTATTGCTTAGAATGACATCCAATATGAAAATGAAGGAAAGTAGAACAATGGAGACATTGTTTTTAAAAGGAAGCTTGCAATATTTTTATAAGGTTTGTTTTAGTAATGTTATCAAATATATTTCTGATAACATCTCAGCAAATTACCAAAAATCGGATAGCTTCATTGCAGCCTCTATCACCTGTAGCTCAGCTAGCAATTTCCAATTATCTTCCACTTCAAGTGGGCCCTTTGCTACTCTGTGGATCACATATAGGTTACAATGTGCGTTCATTTCACTTGGCTTAGGAATTATCATTTAAATGGCTATTTATTGCATGCATACACACATATACACACAATCTTAAAAGAAGGTGTTTTTGTTGTTGATGTTGTTGTTGTTGTTGTTTTCTCTAAAATGGTCTGTGGTGTCAGGAGCCTTTTATTTGAATGGTCCAGTCCAAAGAAAACATGGCCAGGTACATGGCAGAAAACCACATTCCAGGGTTCAAAGTCCCCTGCAATGCTCTGTTATCTGCTTGTAGAATTACTGTAAATTCTTTGCTTTTGTATTGATTTGCATGTAAATGTTACTGTAAGGTAAGGAAGGGGTGAGGAGAATTTTTTTTTTCAAGTCAAGGTCCAATGATCTGAAAAGAAAATCAATTTGGTTCACCTTAAAGTAAAAGGTAGCCTTTCTTTTTAGCAGCCTTTAGACATATAGGCAGCCAGCATTTTAATGGAGGTTTCAGCCTCGAGCAGTTGATAATCATACCTTATGGTAAGTCGAGAATCCGTGAAAATTAAGTACAAAGACCGAATGTTTATTTTATCATATTTAATCTTGAAGGGAACAAAGCTTTGTGTGACAGCTTTATGTTTGTCTTTTCCCTCCTTGGCTCTTGTATTTGTCCAATATGTTACCCATATGTGGCTGGTTCTAATGCTCCCATTACCTATTACAAAGAGAGCTAATCATTGATCAGTAGTGCTTTCACTTAGGACTTTTACTAAAGCATCATGTGAAATGTTATATACAGTCTGTTGTTTTCCAATGATAATAGTTTATGCTATTAAAATAGAACACTGACCATACATACTTTAACAAAGTATGTCCTAAATTCCTGAAAGGCAGTAGCAGATGATTCTACCTGAAATTCTTAGCTATAAACATTGAGCTTTTGCTTATTTACTTTTGTTGCAGGAACATTTTACACCTGAGTGCAAATTCAAAGAATCCGTTTTTGAAAATTATTATGTGACATATTCATCGATGATATACCGTCAGCAACAGTCAGGCCGAGGATGGTATTTGGGTCTGAACAAAGAAGGAGAGATCATGAAAGGCAATCATGTGAAGAAGAATAAGCCTGCAGCTCATTTTCTGCCCAAACCACTGAAAGGTAAATTTGATATGCTAAGATCTATGGATTATGGTACTAAAAGCACTAATGTAAATAAATCCTTTATCATATTTTTGAAAGTGCAACATGGTTTTTTCACATTAGGAAATTTATATAAAAATTTTCAAACATTTTATAACACTTGAAAATATCTACTCTCTTGATTTTAATTTTTCCATAGTCCATCTACATATAATAACACCTTACTTATGTGGAAGTGGTTTAATTGCTAACTCAGGACAGCCAAGAACTCCAAATTGTGCCAAAATGGCCCTTGTAGAATCTTAGATGTTAAACTGTGTGCTCAGTTAACAATTAGTGGAAAGATCCTTGAGTCTTCTCTAAGGGTCCAACAATATTGTTTCAACATTTTTGCTTCTGATTTTCCACTCATTATTAGCAAAATACTAGCAAATTAGAAAGGGTAAAGGTTAAGAATAGGCCGTGGGAGATAGGGATATTATGAATTATAATGAGTCATGGTAGAGAAGAAACAAAATGCAGGCAAAGCAGAAGAAGACCTCAAAGAGATTACCAGCCTGGGGTTAACAACAGGAAATTAGAGAAGAGGCAGACTGCCCAGTTCAGATCAGTTTAGCACTGTGTGGAGCCCAACTACCTGGATTTGAGGCCCAGCTTCATTTTTTACCAACTGGATGGTCTTTACTTGTTTGTACCTCAAGTTCATCTATAAAATATGGATAAGAGTGCTTATGTTACAAGATTATCACATGGATTAAATGAAATAATGCATGCAAAGAACTTAGAATAGTATCTAGCATGTTATATGTTCCATAAATATAAGCTAGTACTGTTATTGACAGCCCAACAATAACAATTTTCACCATTTATTGCACCAAGAATTGTGCTAATACTTAGACTCTCAGAGAGTTTCACTTTAAAGTATGATAGAAATCAGTATTTTAAAATATTTTAAATTTTAATATTTGGCTTGCATAGTATGCTGTAGATCATATTTAAACTTCCAAGAACTTTATTAAATGCATTTTTTATTAATCCTCTCTTATATAACCATAAGTAATAGAAGTTATGCATTAAAATTCTTTACACACTACTGCACCAAGACTAGATTTCACTCAATCTGATCCAGTTCACTTTTTACATTATAGCATGACTCAATCAAGGTAATTAACGTTTGCATACCTTGCATACTTGTGGCTTTTGTGATGAGAACACTTAAAATCTATTCTTAGCAATTTTCAAGAATACCCCACATTGGTGTGCCCATTTGAAGGCCTTTTACACCATCTTTATGTGCTTTTCAGTGGCCATGTACAAGGAGCCGTCACTGCATGACCTCACGGAGTTCTCCCGATCTGGAAGTGGGACCCCAACCAAGAGCAGAAGTGTCTCTGGCGTGCTGAATGGAGGCAAATCCATGAGCCACAATGAATCAACGTAGCCAGTGAGGGCAAAACAAGGGCTCTGTAACAGAACCTTACCTCCAGGTGCTGTTGAATTCTTCTAGCAGTCCTTCACCCAAAAGTTCAAATTTGTCAGCGACGTTTACCAAACAAACAGGCAGAATTCACCATTCTATCTGCCGTTAGACCTTCTTATCATCCATATTAAAGCCCTATAATTCAGATTGAGCTTGTGCAAAAGAATGCCAAGCATTATCAGTGAACTAAATCTGGGAGAAGGACTGCCACATTTTCTCATGATCTCACCTATACTTTGGGGATGGCAAACCAAAAATATTTCACAGCACTAATGCTGATCAAAATTTACTCTCCAACCAAGAAATTTTAAAAGACCACAATCGTTCTTCAAAAACAAAACTAAACAAAAAATAAAATAAAACAAAACAAATTAACTGCTTAAATGTTTTGTAGACGCAAACACAATGATGTGAACTGTGTTGTTTTCTTGGCTTAATGTTTTCTATCTACGCTTGATTCAAATGTATTCTTTACTTTGATATAGTGCAATTTGATTATTTCTGGAATTAAATGGTTCTACTGACTCTGTTTCACTTAATCCAAATCAACCAAATTCAGGGTTGAATCTGAATTGGCATCTCAGGCTCAAGGAAATAGTGTTCTTGTGATTTTACCAATTTTATTTATTTTTTTGAGATTTGTAGTATTCTGGTCAAATTCTTCTGCTGTATACTTTGTGTGTAGAAATTGAGTTGTATTGTCAACCCCAGTTGGTAAAGATAACTTTATGAAAAAGATTATTCTCAAGTGTAGATTTATCTTAATTCCATTTGTGTATCGTGTTAAACTATTGTGGCTTCTTGTGTAAAGACAGAAATTGTGGAACTGTGATGTTGTCTTTTGTGTTGTTAAAATAAGAAATGTCTTATTTGTATATGTATGAGTCCTCCTGTCATTGTATTTGGCACGTGAATATTGTGTACAAGGAAATGTTAAGACTGGTTCCCCCTAAACAACATATATTATACTTGCTACTGGAAAAGTGTTTAAGACTTAGCTAGGTTTCCATTTAGATCTTCATATCTGTTGCATGGAAGAAAGTTGGAATCTTGGCATAGAGTTGCATGATATGTAAGATTTTGTGCATTAATAATTGTTACAATCTGTGTTCCAAAAGTGGACATAGCATGTACAGGCAGTTTTCTGTCCTGTGCACAAAAAGTTAAAAAAAAAGTTGTTTAATATTTGTTGTTGTATACCCAAATACGCACCGAATAAACTCTTTATATTCATTCAAAGAAAAATTATTCAACATGTATTTATTGAGTGTCCATCATGTGCCAAACTGTAGTAGAAACTGGAGTTAAACACTGAATAATGTTGACAAGGTCACTGTCCTCAGATAATCTACAGTCTAGAGAGTCATATTAACACAAACACTTTTTAAAGTGTGTTTGTTGTACTAGTTATTGTACTTGTACTTCAGGTTGGTATAAACGAAACCATATTCCCATTTAGTGATCAAATTGTACAAATGAGACCTGTGTTGTAGTATTTTCTCTGCCACTCAGTGTGTCATTTCTCATCTTTGTTGCCCATTTTTCTTCTCTGTAGAGAGAATACACATGACTAAATATCTAATGTCCTTTTTATCTCTGAGAGCTGAAGAAAAATGTAAACATTTATTAACATCGATGACTTTTCTTTAGCTGCCATTGCCTGACAATGAATCCTTCGAGAATAGTCAATACAGATGTTCCTTGACTTATAACAGTTCAACTTTTGGTTTTTGGCTTTGTAATGTTACAAAAGTGATATGCATTTAGTAGAAACCTTACTTCAAGTACCCATATGACCATTTTGCTTTTTATTTTCAGTATTCAATAAATTACATGAGGCATTGAACACTTGTCTTTGTAGTGGATGATTTTGTCCAACTGTAGGCTAATGTAAGTGTTCTGAGATCATTTAAAGTAGGCTAGGCTAGGCTAAGCTATGATGTTTGGTAGGTTAGGTGTATTAAACGAATTTTCAACTTTCAATGGGTTTATTGGGATGTAACCCCATTATAAGTTGAGAAGTATCTGCATATGGAGGGAAGAGTGGTATAACAGGTAAAACATAACGGACCAGTGCTTTTCAGGAAATCTGCAAAATAAAGTTATTGGGTCCCCAAGCAGCATGTTTTTGCAAGGAGGGAAGGCTGCTCATTTCTAAGATGTTAGAGCCAGTTTCAGCAAAGGCTCCTAACCCAGGACAGCCCAGCCCAGTCCAGTCACCTTGTGATTTCTTAAGTACTCCTCATCCTGCCTCATTCTGCCTGAGTTCTAAAGCATACCTACACGAGATGAAGCTACCTGCTTGTCTTGGACTTGGGAGCCTTTGTACCATATATATATATATTTTGAGTTGGAGTCTCACTCTGTCGCCCAGGCTGGAGTGCAGTGGCCGCTCCCGGCCACCGCAGCCTCGACCTGCTGGGCTCTAGCAATCCTTCCGCCTCAGCCTTCCAAGTAGCTGGAACTACAGGCGCGCACTACCACGCCTGGCTAATTTTTGATTTATTGTAGAGATGAGGTCTCGCCAAGTTGCCCAGGCGGGTCTCAAACCCACGGGCTCAGGCAATCCACTCACCTCAGCCTCCCAAAGCGCAGGATTACAGGCTGAGCCACCGAGCCCAGCTCATTTGTACCATATTTTAAACACCAGTAGACTCTCATTCAACCACCTTCCCCTATCAAGTCTTACCAATTTTCAATCAGTAGGGAAAAATAGTGTATTGTTTTCTGCTTCATCCAAGGACTTTAAGGTTTGGTTATCGACTACTTTGTGTGCCGGCCTTGCTTTTCAGTTGTTCAGGAGTAGTGTAAGTCTGTTGGTAATAAACAAATCAGCACCTTGGTGTCTCAAGGAAGCCTAGCATAAGTATGAAGGGGTCAAAATACCAAGGAAGAATTCTTCACTCCCAGCATCCTTTTTGAGCATCCTTAAATTGTTTTGAACAGAATGAGATGTTTAAATAAATTAATAAATAAACAAATAGTCCTCAAAGAGACCTCCCTACAAGCACTGATACCATCACTTTCACATATCATTACTTTAGAAGCATTCTTCAAGGCAGAAAATATTAGTCTTGCCACCTTCCTGATGAGAGAAAAAAAAATTGCTGTCAATAGTTTTGAAAAACACCGCAAACACACTATTGGTTCTCAATAGTGTGACTCTAGCACACATCAGAATCACCTGGAAGGCTTATAAGACTCCAAGATTGCTAGACCTCTCCTCCAGAGTTTCTAATTGAGTAGGTCTGTGGTGGGCCCAATACTTTGCATTTCCTACAAGTTCACAGGTGAGGGTGAGGCTGTTCGCCATGGGAACCACACTTTAAGAACCACCAGCCGGACTCGGTGGCTCAGCCTGTAATCCCGTGCTTTGGGAGGCTGAGGTGAGTGGATTGCCTGAGCCCGTCGGTTCGAGACCCGCCTGGGCAACTTGGCGAGACCTCATCTCTACAATAAATCAAAAAATTAGC